>CM024755.1:129347466-129547466 GCA_014218235.1 Colocasia esculenta
GGCTTGTCCCGCTACTGGAGTACCATCAAGGTCATGTCGTCTTCTTGGACACGCTCCTCTTGTGTTTGAGTAGTACGTCCGGCTGAGGGGAAAGACGACAGGGGACAACGGCTTGTGTTTGTGGGTGTGCGGCCATTTGTAGCGCACTCGTGGTTGAGGGACGGACACCAGTAGATGTATTGGTCCTCAGCTAGTCCTGTTTCAGTGCCTCACTTTAGGATTCTTGGCCGGAGCCCCTAAAGGTGTCAGGCTTTGGTGTGAGACCCCGAATTTTCTGTCATTTTATATTGTGCATGCGATATTTACCTGTCATAAATATAGTGCGTGTATTAATGTTTTGCATGCTATAATTATTCTATTGTTCATGTGCATATGCGTGTATAAAAATTATTTTTCGTGAACATAGGTAGTAAGCAAAATTTGTACATGTTATACCTATTTAAGTATCATGCATTAGTATGTGAGAAACATTGTGCGTATAATATGAGGTTATTATCATGCATCTTGTAAACAGTATGAATTTATTTTGGTGCATGCAATTGATTAAATGAGCATGCATTATTTAATTATTGATGTGCCTATCGTATTTATTATTCCATGCATATTGTCTGTAACTATCATGTGTATATGTATATATATATTATATATATATATTTTTTTTTTTCTTCTGTGGATATAAGTACTTAGCTAATTTATACATCATAGAATTTATTTAAATCCTACGTATATTGAATTTAAGAAATGTGGAGCATACAATATGTAGTTTGTTGCTATACATCCTATGAATAATATTAAATAAATAATATGTAATGCATGTAGTTTATATGGTGAATGTATATTCATTTATTTCTGTGCACATTTAGTGGTAGTGATGTAATCTTATATTTATTTTAATGTATACTTATTTCTGGATGAGGGACACAGTTGGCAGCCTAATAATGTGCCGCTGACTGCATGCCTGGTGATTGGCGTCAAGATCGATGGACGCCAACCCCATGTTCACTGCACCAGATGTTGATGCCAAGTTCCTTGCTGTGTAACGTTTCAGATTTGGTAACACTCGCGTTTTGCCTAGTTCCAGTTTAGGAAACCCACCTAAAACCGTAGGAAACCTACCCTTAAGTGTACCCCGACCCCGTGGCTTATAAACATCTCCCTATTTCGGCCAAGGGAAGTCTTTTGGTCTTTGGGGAGAGCTAGGGTTTTCTATGTGCGGACCTTGATCTTGGAAGTGCTGTATCCAGCGACTGGAGGGACCTTCTAGCAAACTGCACTGACTAGACGATAACCCATACATAGGAGAACCATGCCCACTCCGAGGATCAACCCGCATCAACAGTAGAACCAGATCGAAGGCAGTTTTGAGCAGCCTCTTAGCCTGGCCGAGGAGGGCTTCACCAACGAATCTTGATCTCTGTAGATTTATTTGGAGGCAAGTAACCTATGGATGTCAATCCTACACATGTCCCCTTAGGTCCTAGTATTTTTCTGGATTTTTCCTCGTGTCCTGGAACCTCCAAATTCCCCTTGTTTTGGTGTGCTGTTTGCATGGTGTACAGGCAGGAGGTTGGTGGCCACATCCCGTGGCACCAGATACTGTGCTGGCGGCACCAGAGTGTGCCATTTACAGTTGGCGACCACATCCTGTGTAGTTAAGTTCTTCAGAGTTTTAAAAGTGCACTGTTTGATCTTTAAACTGTATTATTTGACTTCTGGATGATATGCTGCTGTAAAATTATCTGTGGTCAAGGTCAGTCATTAGGTCACATCATGAGGTTGTACTGAATTTTCATGATTTGTGTTAATTATTAAATTTTGAAAATTGATTATGAGCATAATATGACCATGTTTAATCTGTGTAAATAGGTTAGTTGTGAGTTAGGGTTTCATAAAGCTTCTGCAATCATGTGATGACTGTCTTAACGCATTGGCACTGTTAGATTTGACTGTTATACTGAAATTCCGACTTAAGAGAAATTATGATAATGCACCTGTAATTAGTTTTATTTTTATAAAATATATTTACTATTCAGAAAATGTGTAAAATTAGCATGTGATATGTTTACTGTTTCAAACCTGTTATAAAAATTTCATGAGTTTTAATAACAATAGGTACTATTATGGTTTTAAATAAGAAAATGACCATATTGAGCATGTTAATAAGTTTATTTCTGTGTGTTTAAATGTGCATGTAGTGTCTAACTAAGGATGTGCATGTTGTATACATATTCATGCATAATGCCATACTTATGTAGTGTGTAAATATATATGTATGTTATTTACGCATATTACCTTTAACTGAGATTTGTACAAGTTATATTTAAATAAATAATATGTAATGCATGTAGTTTATATGGTGAATGTATATTCATTTATTTATGTACACATTTAGTGCTTGTGATGTAATCTTATATTTATTTTAATGTATACTTATTTCTGGCTGAGGGACATAGTTGGTGGCCTAATAATGTGCCGCTGACTGCATGCCTAGTGATTGGCGTCCAGATCGATGGACGCCAACCACTGTGTAGGCAGCACCAGGTCTGGATGCCAACCCCATGTTGACTGCACTAGATGTTGACGCCAAGTTCCCTGCTATGTAACGGTTTCAAATTTGGTAACGCTCACATTTTGCCTGGTTCCAGTTTAGGAAACCCACCTAAAACCATAGGAAACCTACCCTTAAGTGTACCCCGACCCCGTGGCTTATAAAAATCTCCCTATTTCGGTCGAGGGAAGTCTTTTGGTCTTTGCGGAGAGCTAGGGTTTTCTGTGTGCGAACCTTGATCATGGAAGAGCTGGATCCGGCGATGGAGGGACCTTCTGGCAAACTGCACTGACTGGATGATAACCCATACATAGGAGAATCATCCCCAGCTCCGAGGATCAACCCACATCAAAAGAAGAACCGGGTCGAAGGCAATTTGAGCACCCTCTTGGCCTAGCCAAGGAGGGCTTCACCGACAAATCTCAATCTCTGTAGATTTAGGAGGCATGTAACCTATGGATGCTAATCCTACACATGTCCCCTTAGGTCCTAGTATTTTTCTGGATTTTTCCTCATGTTCTAGAACCCCAAATTCCCCTTGTTTGTGTGTGTTGTTTGCATGGTGTACTGGCAGGAGGTTGGCGGCCACATCCTATGCTGCCAACATCTTGTGGTAGCGTCACTAGAGTGTGCCGTTTACAGTTGGCGACCACATCCTGTGTAGTTAAGCTCTTCAGAGTTTTAAAAGTGCACTGTTTGATCTTTAAACTGTATTATTTGGACTTCTGGATGAATATGCATGCTGTAAAATTTTCTGTGGTCAAGGTTAGTCATTAGGTCACAACATGAGTTGTACTGAATTTTCATGATTGTGTTAATTATTAATATTCTAGAAATTGAATATGAGCATAATATGACCATGTCTAATCTGTGTAAATAGGTCAGTTATGAGTTAGGGTTTCATAAAGCTTCTGCAATCATGAGATGACTGTCTTTACGTATTGGCACGGTTAGATTTGACTGTTATACAGAAATTCCTACTTAAGAGAAATTAATGATAAATACACCTGTAACTAGTTTTAATTATTATAAACATATTACTATTCAAAAAAATTTTGTAAAATTGATGCATGTGATATGTTTTCTGTTTTAAAACTGTTATAAAAATTCATGATGTTTTTAATGACAGTAGTTACTGTTATGGTTTTAAAATGAGAAAATGACCATATTGAGCATGTTAGGTTTATTATGTGTAAATAAGGATTAACAGCATGTTAATATCTTGTTTTAAGTTGTTTTATTCATTGTTTAAACAGTAAGAGTGAAACTCTGTAAACTGAAAGGTAATGTATGTAAAGTGTATGTAAAAGATATTAAGTGTGTAAAAAGCATGAGAAAAATGTAACGAAGTATGATAATGTGATTAATGTAAAATTTGGCTGAGATTGACACTGCTACCATAGGGGGTCTGAGAGTTGTACCATAGAAAAGTCCCTATGGCTCAACATTGTGAAATCTATCCTAAGGGCATTAGGATGAATCCTGGAGGTGGACAAGTACCACTGGTTAGGGTGAGAGGGCTTCTCCCAGTTCTGCTAAGTTACCTAGATTGTCACTAGCTTGCCCAGTGACAATATGTTCAAGTGAAGTACTAAGTGCTTTGGATAAGAACTAAGTGCCTAAAGTGAGTGTTTTTCCTCTAGATGGTAGTTAGGACTATGTGTCACGACAACTTAAGAGATTAAATGTGAATAAAGTGCAAAGTGATAAGTGAATGTGGCACGTGGTAAGTGCAGTTTGTTGTGATATGTGATAAATGTGAGTGCAAGAGTAATGATAGAGAGCTTAATTGCATGTGAAAACCAATATAATAATGCATGTATATATTCATGTCATTCATTTATCATAAATGAAATATCATGTTCAATATCATATCTAAATATCATGTTGTATAGTATAATAATTCCATTTGGTAATGTATATGAATATGTGTAAGTAAGCAGTGTAAATTATGCATGAGAAAGATGAACATTGTGGAATTGGTAAATGAATAATGAAGCATGTAAACAAAGGCAATCCCATATGAACTGTGTTTAATGCATGCTAAAACAGCAAGCAAAGTGAGTTTATGATTGTGATAATACATGAAGTAATGTCTAGGTTCCATGATAGATATAGTATTACTTAGTACATAGTTCCATGCTTAAATTGCTTATAGTTGCCAACCAACTTGGATCTGTTTTAAACCTTAAATTCATGTTTAATACAATGTGAAATCATGTATAATTGTTTTATTTATTAAAATAGAAAATGAAATGTGTAATTAAGTGTGAAAAGTGCATGTGAAATATGAATAGATATCATGTTAGGTTGTCTTTATTTGTGCTTAACTCCATGTGCTAGTTGATAGAGTTGTTCCATAATATGGATAATGTTTAGATTAAATCATGCTACATGCTAGGTGTATAAAGAGTGCTTATGTTTATGTCATTTATGTATTAATATGATTAAGCTAATTATGATAGAATGTTTAGTATCATGTTATGTAGTTTATTAAAATGCATGTGGAAGTGTCAAGAGAGTATGATAATTTACATTAAAAAAATCAAGTTAAATGTGTGATAAAAGATATAATTGCATGCGAAAATGGTTAGATACCATGCTAGGAGTGTTCATTGTCTTGTACATAACCTTATGTTTTAAAATTGGTAGAATTGTGCAATGACATGATAAATATTGGAATCATGTATCATAGGATATATCATGTGTAGAGAACTGCGCAGGTGTATGTTTATTTTCCATGATTTATATGAGTATGCGTTAGTTAGGAACGTGTTTGAGTGAATTAGTGTAGTTGACCATATAAAGCATGTGCCATGTAAATTGTTATGGTTAGACTGATAGCATGTGTTTCCTTAGTGTGGTAGCTTAGTGTGTATATGATGTGTGTAAGGTTGATATTTTAGATTGCTTTTGGGTATTTTAGACTCATTCTTGTTTCGACGTATAGGTATGACAATGGTTCCGTACTTGAAGAGAGGTAGTGAAGGTCAACAACGGAATCGAGGATAATAATTGGGGAGTCTTTTAGTAGTTATTTTCCCTTTCATAGTTTGAATAATGATAATTGCATGGACAACATTTTAGACAATGTGGTTCTTTTGAAAATGTAATATTGTGGGCATTGTCATTTTCCTTTACTATATAGACTGTGTGATGATGGTGGATTAAAGTTGAGTTATTTATTTTATTTCCTTTGTACTCAATTATATTCATGTACATATCAACCTATCACTTAGTGTTGGGTTATTATCCCATTGTAATGATGCCCTTTGTACTTATGAGGATTGGTGTAATCGTACCGGTATAAAGTGGTTCGTTACATTGGGCCTGCGGGGTGTGTGACCTATAGGTTTGGTGGTTAGTAGTCTCCACTGTTCTTGGCTTGTTGTTGTGGAGCGGCAGTTGGACCTTCCGTTCGTGACTGGAAGACTAAGAGGTAGTTCTTGTGCTTTGTTGTCCAGGTTGGATACTGGCGTCATGAACCAGTAGTCCATTCCCGAGTGGTGGCATCGTCTCCGTACCAACTCATGTTTAACCACAAGTTGTGGTTTGTGTGTGAATCGCTGGTTAAGGTTATATCGTGAAACTGTTAACCGTTGTGGTGTGCCCTGGAGGTTGCACGGTTCTGTGGTTCAGTGTTGTACCTCGTGGTAGCAGGTACATGTACCCCTCGTGGGGAGAGTTGTGTTGTGGTGGTACGTGAGTCCCGACCTCAGCTGGTGTTGGGGTGAGATTGTGCATACTGTGGAGGTTTTGTGGTGTGATTCTCCATATGTTGTGTGTTATTTATATTTGTACCGTGTATTTCTAGTTATGGTTTGGTATGTGGGTGTTGGCTGGTCATTGCCAAACCAATTGTTTTGTGTGGTTGGTTTGCCTGTTAGACTATAGCCTAGGCAATGGTTTGCCGGTGAGGATTTGGTCGAGGTGGTTTGGTTGTCGGTTAGACTAGCAATGTTAAGCTAGTCTTGTGTTTCCCTTTACTTTCTGAAGACCGAGTTAGCTAGTGTGTTATGATTAGTTGTGGTTTAACATGCGTGTGTGTGCATGTTATGTTTGGGCTACCGGTGTTGCCACAGAGACCCTTTGGGGTTGAGGTCTCTTTGTGTGGTTGTTGTTTCTTTGTGGGAGGTCCCTACTGAGCCAGTGACTTGTTGAGGCTCACTCCCTTACAATCTGTTTCAGGTGTTGGCCGACTTTGGCATGGTTACGTAGGAGTAGTGCAGACTTGTACCACCAGCAGTAGAGTAGTTGAGTCATTTGAGCTTGTGCTCCCTCGGGGTATGCCCCAGGTAGTTGTACTCTTTATTTGGACATGTATATTTGTAATGGGACTTTTGTACATTGTGGTTTACAATTATATACACTTGTACTTTCTTGTGTTATATACTATACTTGCGGTCTTTTATATTCTTACTGGACACGTGTTAGTGATATCCCTTGTGAGACTTCAGTTCGATCGCAGGAGGCGGATCTGGATATGGACCCTTATTGGGTATAAGTATCCAGGGCCATTACACTTAAGATGCAGACCATGTTCACAGGTAGAGTTGAAGAAACAATCACTTGGCCCGGGTTTCTTGAGGTCTTCAATAACACTTTCTTTCTGGTACAAGTTCAGCAAGCAAAGAGGGAGCAATTTAGAACACTTCAGCAACGAAACTTGTCGGTGTTGGAGTATCAAATGAGGTTTATGGCCTTGAGTAGGTATGCCCTGTATGTAGTAATCAATAATGCAATGATGGTTGAGTACTTCATTCGGGGATTGAGGTTGGAGTTGCAAGATGTGGTTATTCCTATGATGTGTGATACAGTGGAAGAGGCAACCCAAAGAGCAGCAATTCTTGAGAGAACTATACAAGCCAGGTAGTCTAGTGGGTCGGGATCAAGTGGTAGTAGTTACCGACTTCCACAGCAGTCTGCGGGTGTTAGCAAGGGAAAGGCACCTTCAGGAGGATCGCCTTCTTCGAGCTTTGGCAAATGGGGCAATAAGTTGAAGAAAATGTTTAGAGGCCGAGGAGGTGGCAAGCAGGAAGGATTTCAGCAAGGGCGTGGTTACAAGCCGGAGATGGAGGAGTCCCAACAAAGCACGGCAAGGCAGCCTGAGGAATTCTGTTGCTATAATTATGATCAGCCGGGACACATGGCAAGGAATTGTCCATATCCAAGGAGAGCTAATTATGGTAGAGGGACACCATAGCAGCAGCAGCAACAACAACAACAACAACCTTCAGCAGGGCAAGGGAGAGGCGCACCTTAGCAAAGGGGCGGAGGATGAGGATGAGTAATGGCGATTACTAGGGCTCAAGCGGAAGCATCAAATGTAATTGAAGGTATTATACCACTTTTTGAATTTTCAGCAAGAACATTGATTGATCCGGGTGCATCACACTCTTTCATTTTCGAAGATTTTCTTGATGTTATGGTGCATCCTTTTGAGGAGAGCCAGTGTGAGCTTATGGTAGAGGTACTGTCGGGAGATTTTATACTTACCACATGTTATTGGATGAGGTACCCATTATGATACAGGGTAATCAATTGTCGGCTAGGCTTTATGCTTTGCAGTTAAAGGAGTATGATATTGGGTATGGATTGGTTAGAAGCATAAGGGGAAGTGGTGGATTGCAGGATAAAGAAGGTGAGGTTCAGCCATCCAGGAGGAGATTTACTTGAGTTCCAAGTATGCCATTCTATACCCCTAAATTCATTATCTCTACCCTAAGGGCTAGGAAATTGATTAATGCAGGATGTATAGCCTATTTGGCATTTGTTACTTTGGTTGAGGCAAAAAAGGTAGTGGATATGGTATCTGTTGTTAGGGAATTTGTGGATGTGTTTCTGGAGGAGTTATCGGGGTTAACACCACATAGAGAGGTGGATTTCACTAGAGTTGCAGCCAGGTAGTATGCCCATTTCCAATGCACCATACAGGATGGCACCTGCTGAATTGAAGGAGTTAAAGAAGCAATTGCAAGAGTTACTTGAGAAGGGATTCATACGGCCGAGTCATTCACCATGGGGAGTGACGGTCCTGTTTGTAAAGAAGAAAGATGGTAGTATGAGAATGTGTATAGATTACTGCCAGTTGAATCAAGCCACTATAAAGAATAGGTATCCACTTCCGCGCATTGATGATTTATTTGATCAATACAATCAGCAAAGGTGTTCTCCAAGATAGATTTGAGATCAGGGTACCATCAATTGAGGATCCGGGAGGAGGACATAGACAAGACAACATTTAGAACAAGGTATGGGCATTATGAGTTTGTGGTTATGCCATTTGGGCTAACCAATGCACCGGCAACATTTATGAACTTGATGAATCGGATCTTTCATCCTTATTTAGACTGATTTATTATGGTGTTTATTGATGATATTTTAGTATATTCAGCCTCAGAAGAAGAGCATGCAGATCACTTGAGAATTACATTGCAAACATTGAGGGAGCATCAACTTTATGCAAAATATAGTAAGTGTTAGTTTTGGCTTAAGGAGGTTCAGTTTTTAGGGCATATTATTTCAGGTGAGGTGTTGTGTAGATCAGCAAAGGTGGAAGCTGTTATGAAATGGGAGGAGCCAAAGTCAGTGTCAGAAATCCTAAGTTTCCTTAGAATGGCCAGGTATATAGGTGGTTTATTCAAGATTTTTCTAAAATTGCAGCACCATGACAAGGCTTACTAGGAAAGGAGTGCATTGAATGGTCATCCGACTGCAGGCGTAGTTTCATGGAGTTGAAGAAGAGGCTCACTTTAGCCCCAATATTGGAGATATCGGTAGGGACGAGGGGTTGTTTGTGATATATACGGAGCATCCAGGAGAGGACTTGGAGCAGTAATTATGCAGCATGGGAAGGTGGTGGCTATCATCAAGGCAATTGAAGCGTCATGAAGAAAATTATCCTACTCATGACTGGAGTTGGCGGCGGTGTCTTTGTCATTAAAGATTATGGCAGCATTTTTGTATGGGGAAAGGTTTTAGCTATTCACGGACCACAAAAGTTTGAAGTATATCTCTCCCAGAAGGACTTAAATTTAAGGCAGTGCAGGTGGATGAAATATCTCAAAGATTATGATTTTAATTTGGCATATCACCCAGGTAAGGCAAATGTGGTAGCAGAGCTTTAAGTAGGAAGTGGTAGAGTCAATTATATGATGAAAGAAGGGATTGTATGAGGATGTGTGGCAGAAAGTCTTTGTTTGTACCAAGCACCGAGAAGAGTTGTATTGGCTAATAGTGCCGTGGAACCATCTTTGTATTGGCAAGTTTTAGAAGCTCAAAGGAAGATGAATATTTGGCTGACATTTGAAGATGGAGAAGTTACAATTGATGATGATTGGTTTGTGCAGTTTAGGCACAGGTGTATGTTCAAATGAAGCTGGTGTAAAGCATAAAGTGTGGAGACGCACATCGGTCCAGGTACATCATATATTCGGGAAGCACTAAAATGTACCAGGATTTGAAGAAATATTTTGGTGGCCAAGCATGAGAAAGGAGATAGCAGAGTTTATAGCTAGATGTGCGATGTGTCAGCATGTTAAGGCGAACCATCAAGGCCGGGTGGTTTATTGCAACCCTACCAATACCATATGGAAGTGGGATGATATTTCAATGGACTTTGTTGCAGGTTTGCCCAGGACAGCATCGGGCCATAATGGCATTTGGGTTTTTGTTGATCGATTAACCAAAGTGTGTAGGTTGTTAACGGTTAGCATGTCATAGGCGGTAGATCGGTTGGCCAAAGTTATATGATGAAAGGATGTGCCATTTCCTGGGATACCGGTTACTATTGTTTCAGATCGGGATCGCAGGTTTACATCCGATTTATGATGGAGTTTGCAAAGTGTTGTGGGCACGAAATTAAGGTATAGTTCTGCATACCATCCCCAAACCAACGGATAAACAGAAAGAACAATTCAAACCATTGAGGATATGCTTTGGCATGTTGTTTGGCTTGGGGAGGTGGTTGGGAACAACACCTTGGTATGGTTGAGTTTTCTACAACAATAGTTAAGCAGTATCGGTATGACACTATATGAGGCACTTTATGGAAGACCTTGTAGAACACCGTTGAATGGCATGAAGTGGGTGAAAGGCAAGTAAGGGACCAGAATTTGTGAACATGTGCAGAAGTGGTTAAGTTTATTAAGGAGAAACTCCAAACGACACAAAGTAGACCAAAGAGCTACGCGGATGTCCGGCGTAGGCCCTTGCAGTTTGAGGTTGGAGAGTATGTGTTTTTGAGAGTTTCCCCAACTAAAGGTGTTCTAAGGTTCATCAAGAGAGGAAAGTTGAACCCTAGGTTTGTGGGTCCTTTCTGGATTTTGGAAAGGATCGGAGAGACAACTTATAGGTTGGAGCTTCCAGCGGACTTCACAGATGCTCATGACATGTTTCACGTCTCAATGTTGAGGAAGTATAACCGAGATCCTTCTCAAGTGGTGAGTTATTAGCAGGATGATTTGAAGCTGGATATCACCATGCTAGAATATCCGGTGATAATCACAGGCAAGCGGACACAAAGATTGAGGAATAAAAACTTCGAGCTAGTGAAAATCTGGTGGGAGAATAGGCAAGGTGGTGAAGATACTTGGAAATTGGCCGAAAAGATGTTCAAGACATATCCGTTTTATGTTAAGTATTATACTTCCTTTATAGGTGATAGTTGTATGTGTTTTGAACTGTGTTTATGCTTATCACTTTAATTTCGAGGATGAATTCTTTTTATGTGATAGTAATGTAATAACCAGTACATTCGGGAGAGGTTTAGCGAGTTGGAGGCTAGTGTGTGACCGATTGTTAGACCATGGAACTCTATGTGAATTTCTACAGGTTTTCTTGGTCAGGTGGGAGGCAGGAGGGTGGGCATCCCAGCCCAATTCGGCTTCTATCAGGCTCCTTGAGAACGCGTCGCATACAGATGACACAATTCTCATGCTGAACGCGTCCAGTTTTCACGACACGATTAGTATCCTAGATGCGTTTCACTTTATTGGACATGATTTTGCACCGCCGTTACGTGGCCGTCGCTGCATGCACACCACGTGGTTCATGCAGGACGTCGCGGGTTTTAGTCACGTCGGCAACGTCAGACCCATTTATGAACGCAATAGGTATGTACGACCCGATTTGATTATGTTGTGTTAAGTGTATTTTCCCCTGACCAAAAAGTGCAATTGCACTGCTCAGACTGGGGAGATGCTACTGTGGCCCTGAAGGGAAGCTGGGGGGGTTTTTGTGGGTTTGGAGTCCGATTGGAGTAATGCCACGCGAGGACGAGCTCCAGAGCGCGGGAATCCTTTGGTGACGTCGGAATTGTGTCCCTTCGTAGGTAGGGGAACTCTACCTATTTTTCTGCTCTATTGCATGTTGTATGGTTTTGTGTGGATCAAGAATGAGTTCTTCTTGTGGATTTGCATGTGCATGGTAGCAAGCATGAGTAGGAACTCATTTGCACTGTTGTTCCAGATTAACATGTTGTGGGACTGGGTGTGTGATTTCCGAAAATGAGCATATAGGGTTGTGTTCCAGAACTCTGAAAGGCGTCCAGTACAGTGACGCATTCATGTGAAC
Source organism: Colocasia esculenta (assembly GCA_014218235.1). Taxonomy (NCBI): domain Eukaryota; kingdom Viridiplantae; phylum Streptophyta; class Magnoliopsida; order Alismatales; family Araceae; genus Colocasia; species Colocasia esculenta. The sequence continues at coordinate 129,359,588 of CM024755.1, forward strand.
GCGTCGCATATGTCCAATGTGATTCAGGGTTGCGTAGCATCCTTATACCGACGATGTCTTTGATGTGGAATGGCGGCGTCGTAGTGGACGCATTTAAGAAGTGGCCACCCGAGCTTTGGTGTGCTTTGGTCAGTTTGTCTAGTTTCTGTCCCATGTTGCTTGGGCTATCCTACCAAGGAACGTAGGGTCTCTATGGGTTGTGTTGACCATGTCGTGATTGATATCGAGGTGTTTTGTGTCGAATTGTACGCATAGCAAGTTGGGTGTTACGCCTTCTGTAGTTACCTCTCCAGTCGGTTACCCTAGCACCGGGTGCTTATGGCTTGTCCAGGTACGGGAGTGCCATCGAGGTTTGTATCATCTTCCTGGACACCCTCACACCTATGTTTGAGTTGTACATCTGGCTGAGGGAAAGACGACAGGGGACAATGGCTCGTGTTTGTGGGTGTGTAGCCGTTTGTAGCGGGCTCTTGGTTGAGGGATGGACATCAGTAGATGCACTGGTCCTCAGCTATTCTGTTCTAGTGCCTCACTTTAGGGTTCTTAGTCGGAGCCTCTAAAGATGTCAGGCTTGGTCCTGTAGCAGTAGCTAGCAGGGGTGGTGTGGTTAGTCTCCACAGTTCTTGTCTTTGTTGAGGTGGAGTGGCAGTTTGAACTTCGTCCGTGGCTGCAAGGCTGAGAGGTACTTGTGTGGTTTGTTCGAGTCTGTGATGGTGTCACGAACTAGTTCTTGTGACTCGTGTGGCGTACCCTTCCTTTAGCTTGTACACTTTTACGTGTGTTGCCGTTTATTACTTGCAACATAGTATCAGTTAGATGGTTACAACTATACATTATTTATAGCTTTGATATAAATATGTTTCTCGGCTTTGGGGGAGTCACCCTACTGAGCCAATGACTTGTGAGGCTCAACCCTTTTTCTTAAGATGAGAGAGAGCAGAGATTCACGTCCTCCTATAGTTTCCGTCAGTGCCATAGTGGGGTCAGGACCTCGCCACTAGCAGAGTAAAGTCTTAGTTGTGAGGCCAATGGGAGTTTTGTCCGGGATGTTGTATCTTGTATGATGACTATGTATGAAACTTAGTTTGTACATTTCATGTGGAAATGTGTGGCAATGTATCTTATATGTGTTTAGTGTGTTTCTTTATATTTTCACGGGACATATGTGTTGATATCCCTTGCGAGGTTCGGCGCGATCGCGGAGACGGAGTCGTGTCAGGCTCGTTATTGGGTTAACGGGTCTGAACGGCGAGGACCGTTCCAATCTCAATTTAATTTTTGAGTGTTTATGAAATCTATACAAGTGTTCTGTGCAAATTTCAGTATGTATATGCTTCAGTGAATCATATCAGTGCTAGAGGATCTCATCTCTTGTGAACATGATCTAGCTTGAGTGTTTTTGAGCCGTCGTGCTAAAGTTTGTGTGACGACCCTCATTATACCGGTACGGTTATACCAACCCACGTCGGTATAGAACGTTATCACAGTGGGGGCAGTTACCCAAACAATAACATACGATTGAGATACACACAAATATAAATACAGAGTAGCTAAGGAAAAGAACCACTGTCTTCATTTCATTCATCATCCACATTTAACATACATGGTTCAATGTAACATTTAGAGAGAACTAAAGTCCCCATAATTAAAGTACTAAAATCAATACATAGTTTGTCCACGATTATACAACTTCATGATAATTCTAGTACATTGTTCCAAATTACATACTATGAAAGCGCAACGTCACAAGTAAACTCCAAAAAACTAGTCTCCGCGCTCGGAGTCACTCTCCACTGCCTCCTCCACGGGAGTAACGTCACCAACTAAGCATGTACGCCGAAGCAAGAAATGAGTCTAAAAGACTCAGCAAATAACACTACACATAACATACATGCACATATCACACAGGTTTTACATACAAATCACAAGACATAACATGGGGCATGCTTAATATTGAAATTTTACAACCTATCATGATGATTCTACAATTAAAACACAGGGTTCGTGCTTTCAGATTTTTTTCCAAATTAAAATCTCCTATCACATGCTCTCTAGTCGTTCCAACACATGAAAGCTATACTTCCAATTAAACTAAAACATGAAATCAATTAAGCATGATTTTCTTGCATACATAAAAGGGAACATACCTAACATGAATTCTACACATGCTTGTACATGCACATGACCATTTTATATACTTTAAGCTTGCTTTTTAACGTGGATAACAATCACAACCTAACACATGAGAACTACATTATCATTTAAAACACAACATGAGAGCAATTTCACATGAATGGTCTACACATAATTAAGAATTGTCCCTAACATGGATTCTATGCATCGTACGCATATAAATATGATCCTAACACATTTAGTTTGCTGTTTTAGAATGATTCCAGATTTATCATGTCATGGATTCTCATCTCACATTTTGGTTTCACAAATTTACCAATTTCTTATTCACATAGTTCACACTTTACACATTCACAATTTCGCATGTTCACATTCTCACTTTACACATGAACACATTCACATTTCACATTCACATATATAGTGTCGTAACACAATACAAACCACCATAAGAAGGACACATCACGTCACATACACATAGACACCACCTAGGCAATATAGTGACGATTCTTGGACTGCGCAGACCGGGAGAACAAGTCTCCACCCTAACCAGTGGTACTTGTCCACCTCCAGGATTTCATCCTAATGCCCTTAGGATCACAACACATTGAACCTTCTCATGGGGACTTTTCCATGATACGGTTCCACTGCCCTCTATGGAATCAGTGTCACGCTTGGCACAGTTTTACACATTACACATACCGATTTTAGCACACATTTTTACACATGACGCTCACACATCTTTTCATTTTCTAATTCACACATGTGGCTTTGTTTTTCCTAACATGGTACTACAGATGACAGAGATTTCACATTCAGTATCTTGCGTTAATCAGGTTACACGCAATTTAAATCACTTTCACAAAAGCATGCATTATTCACATAATTTCGCATGGGAAATTCATATTGAATCATACAATTGTCCAATTAGCCTGAAATTTAACCACATGCTGATTACAGGTTTATGACCACACATGCAAATTTCCAGATTTTTCTGAGTCATATTGCATTTACAGAAATTAAAACATTCAGTTGCATGCCATTCATAATTCAATTTGTCATGGGACAATATGAATCTCAGATTTGACATTTCACAGATCTGAATCTATCATACATGTTGTTATAGAAATTTTCCCCGAATTTATTTCACAAAATACAATTTATTGTGGTTTTTGAATAACCTATTCATGCTTTCTATTTTCGTTGCAGAAATTACAGTAAATCATATGAACATGAACAAATTATCAAAATTGCAGGGTATGAACTGACGCATATACACATGGTATAGAAAATCTAGGGCATTTGATTCCTCAGGAATCATGTAGACAGTAGGTAATCATGCATAATCCATTTTCCCCAACTTGTATTTCAATAAATCCAATAATTTATGCCATCCACAGAAAAACACAAAAATTTCCACACGCATCACATTAGCTGTTTTTCATAACATATAAAATTACACTATATCCTCATGCGTCAAAGTCTGGAAATTAATTACTTAAGGCAGAACAGTTTACTGTTCTGCACTAAAGAACTTGGCGGCAGTGTCTGGCCGTTCAAGGAGTTGGACGGCAAGATCTCTGGACGCATACTGGAGATCTTGACGTCAAGGGCATTGACGTCAAGTTCCTGTCTGTGCAAGAACACAGACCGAGCTCCAAATAACAAGGGAATGTGAGGATCCAGGACACGAGAAAATTCTAAAAAAATAAGAAAACCCTACTAGACATCTACATGGACGATGTGTGTAGGTTACTTACCTTTCAGAAACTCTCCAAAGGGATCAAATGAGTCGGTGAAGCTCTCCTTCGGCAGTCCCAAGAAGCTCCCAAAATGCCTTCCTCCGGTTCCTTGATGCAGTAGATCCCAAGAAGATGTCGGGGAAGCCTTCCCCTTTGTCCCAGCTACCTCCTTGTCGTGGTAGATGGCCGGAACCAGCTCCAGATGGTCGGATTTAAGCTTGCAAAGGTAGGTTTTTTTCTCACAGTCCAGAACTAGGGTTTTTTTCTTCTTCTCTCCTCTTCTTACAAAGAGCCAAGGGCTTTGGGGTTGCAAAAGGGCTTGGTATATAGGAGAGGGGACTCTCCTTTCACGCAGGGGTGATGGGAAAGGCTCAGAGCCATTGGGGACAGCTCCCCAATGGCTGAGCTTCCTTCTTCCAAGATTCGGGGTCTACAACGCATGCAGGTCAGAAATATTAACGTCCATATCCATGGACGTTGGTTCAAGTATTGGCGTCCATCGATGTGGACGCTGGATCAGATGGGCGTCCATCCATGTTGACGCCAACTGGCCTTCGGCCAGAACTCAAAACATGCAGAAACCATGCCTAACTTATACATATATACATGCCATGCATATGAATTATCATGTACACACTACCACCATGCATTCATACATTATTTACAACTAATTATACACATGCACACATAAGTATAACTAGTTAATACATAGTAGATATGTACATCTATGCGTACACAATTATGAATTTTTTTACACGAAATAAAATAATGCAACAAAATTTGAGGGCCTTACACCCTCTCTCCCTTAAAGAAACTTCGTCCTCGAAGTTAGAACGACACTACTCAAACAAAAGGGGATACTTCTTCATCATTGCATCCTCGAGCTCCCAAGTAGCCTCCTCTCGCGAGAAGTTCCGCCATAGAACTTTCACCGACGCAATACCCTTGTTCCAGAGATGTTGAACCTTCCGGTCAAGAATAGCTACTGGTTGCTCCACATACGACAAATCTGGCTGAATCTCCACTGGCTCATGACTAATCACATGAGATGGATCTCGGACATACTTCCTGAGCATAGAAACGTGGAAAACAAGATGAACAATAGCTAAAGCTGAGGGTAAAGCTAGCTCATATGCCACGCTGCCCAATCGTCTGAGAATCTCATACGGGCCAATGAATCTAGGGCTCAACTTACTATGCCTGCCAAATCTAACGACACCACGAGTAGGTGATATCTTCAAGAACACTTGTTCACCCACCTCGAACTCCAAATCCTTCCTTCTGTTGTCGTCGTAGCTCTTCTGCCTATCCTGCACCGCAACAAGCCTCTTTCTGATAAGCTGGACCTTATCCGAAGTCTCCTGAACAAACTCCGGAATGATCAGCTGCCTATCACCGGTCTCCTCCCAACATAAAGGAGATCTGCAAGGCCTACCATACAACGCCTCAAATGGAGCCATACCAATACTCGCATGAAAGCTGTTGTTGTATGCGAACTCCACTGGAGGTAAATGACGCTCCCAATCATCCTTCCAATCCAGTACACACGCTCTCAACATATCCTCGAGCGTCTGGATAGTCCTCTCGGACTGTCCATCAGTCTGGGGATGAAACGCCGAACTGAGCTTCACCTCCGAACCTAACGCATGGTGAAGACCCTTCCACAACCTCGAAGTAAATCTCGGATCTCGATCCGAAATGATCGACTTCGGCACACCATGCAATCTAACCACACTACTAACATATAATCTAGCTAAGCTCTCAACCGACTGCTTCTTCTTCATCGGTAAGAAATGCGTAGTCTTCGAGAATCTATCTACAACTACCCAAATCGAGTCATTGCCCCTTCTAGATCGAGGCAAACCTGAAACAAAGTCCATAGTGACAGCTTCCCACTTCCAAACTGGGATCTCCATCCTTTGCATAAGGCCGCATGGTCGTTGTTGCTCGGCCTTTACTTGCTGACACACTAGACATCGGGACACATAATCCACCACATCCCTCTTCATGCCGGACCACCAAAAGGATCTCTTCAAATCCTGGTACATCTTCGTGTTACCCGGATGAATAGAGAATCGCGATCTATGAGCCTCCGCTAACACATGCTCACGGACATCTACCAAATCAGGGACACAAACACGGTGATGGAATCTAATCACACCGTCCTCATCACGAGCAATGCCTGCGTTGCCCACTAACTCTATAAGTCTAGGGTCGGCATTCTGTTGCTCGATCACCTCATCCAAAACTGAGGACCTAAGAGATAACTGAGCTACAAAAGCCTGGCATAGAGATGGCTCTAACTCAGTCAACGCGCAAGCCGCATCTTCCAACATCTTCCAATCCTGCTGGAGAGATGGCCTCTTTCTACTCAGAGCATCCGGTACGACATTCGCCTTCCCAGGGTGATACTGAAGGTCGAAGACATAGTCCTTCAAGAACTCAATCCATCTTCTCTGGCTCAGGTTTAATTCCTTTTGGGAGAAAAGATACTTCAAGCTCTTGTGGTCGGTAAACACCTCAAATCTGACACCATAAAGATAGTGCCTCCAGATCTTTAGTGCATGAACCACTGCTGCGAGCTCCAAATCATGAGTCGGATAGTTCTTCTCATGCTCCTTCAACTGACGAGAAGCATAAGCCACTACCCTTTTCTGCTGCATTAGCACACAGCCTAAACCAATCCGAGACGCATCCGTGTAGATAGCAAACCCTCTACACCGCTCGGTAAGACTAACACCGGAGCTGACGTGAGCTTAGTCTTCAACAATTGAAAACTACTCTCACACTTCTGGACCATACAAACTTCACTCCCTTTCTGGTGAGCTGAGTCAATGGGGCGGCATGGATGAAATCCCCAATGAATCGCCGATAGTAACCAGCCAAACCCAGAAAACTACGAATCTCCGAAGGGGTCTTGGGAATCTCCCAATCCATAACTGCCTGGACCTTTGCGGGGTCAACTGCAACACCAGCACCGGAGATAACATGCCCGAGGAAATGAACCTCGCGCAACCAAAAATCGCACTTGCTGAACTTAGCATACAGCTTGTGCTCACGGAGAACCTCTAATACTACCCTCAAATGCTGACGGTGTGTGGCCTCGTCCGAAGAGTAGACCAGCACATCATCAATAAACACCACAACAAAGCTATCTAGGTACGGCCTAAATACCCTGTTCATGAGATCCATGAACGCTGCAGGGGCGTTGGTCAATCCGAAAGGAAGAACCAAAACTCATAATGTCCATAACGGGATCTGAATGCCTCTTGGACACATCCTCACTCTGAATCCTCAACTGATGATACCCAGATCGCAAATCAATCTTAGAAAAGACTGATGCATCTTGCAACTGGTCAAACAAATCATCAATACGAGGTAAGGGATACCTGTTCTTCACAGTCACTTGGTTCAGCTTTCTGTAATCAATGCATAACCTAAGTGACCCGTCTTTCTTCTTGACGAATAATACAGGTGCGCCCCAAGGGGAAACGCTAGGGCGAATAAATCCCTTATCTAGAAACTCTTGCAACTGCCTCCTTAACTCGGCTAACTCCGCAGGTGCCATCCGATATGGAGCCTTCGAGATAGGAGAGGTGGCCGGAAGCAACTCTATGGTAAACTCTATCTCTCTATCCGGTGGCAAACCAGACAAATCATCAGGAAAGACGTCTGGAAAATCCTGCACTACCTCAATCTCTGCAAGAGTAGGTGACTCATCACCCTCTGGTACTAATACCACACTGGCAAGAAAAGCGTCACAACCCTTGTTTACCATGCGCATCGCCTTCATGGCAGAGATGACCAACTTTCCCGCCAAGTTCCTTGGCAAGGGATGAGAGAACTCGTCCTCACCAGGAATGCGGAAAACAATCCTCTTCCGACGACAATCTACTAATGCATAGTGCTCCTCTAGCCAATCCAGACCAAGAATAGCATCATAGTCCTTCATCTTTAGCAAGAAGAAACACCTATCTAGGATTCTATCCTCAATGCACACAGGTAACGACGGAATGCACTTCCTAGTCGATATCGTACCTGCAGGGGTGTGCACAGACAAAGGGACCTCTAAATCCTCAGACTCTATGCCTGACTCTAGGGCTAACTGCCTGGCGAACCGCTCGGAAATGAACTAGTGAGTAGCACCCGTATCAAACAAAACCCGAGCGTGCACACCTAGAAGTAAAACCGTACCTTCGGTGACATGCTCCGCTTGCTCGGCGTCCTCGAGCGCTAAAGCAAACACTCGAGCTGGGGTTCGAGGCCTTCCTGGTCTTCCTGTAGCTGGCGCTGCTGCCGCTACCGCTGGGGCTGGCGCTCCACGCTGAGCTCCCTGCTGAAGTCTTGGGCAATCTTTGTTCTTGTGGTCGCTGCTTCCCCACTTCAAGCATCTTCCCGCTACCAACCAACACTCGGAACCTCCATGTGTCTTCCCGCAATGGGGACACTCCTTTTTCACACCAGGGGAACGTACAGAAGGTACCTGTGCACTGCCGGTTATTACTGGTCGCTGCGGTGCCTGGTACACTGCTTTCTTCTTATCTTGCCGCTAGAACGTAGCCGCAGGCCTCTTCTGCGAAGCCTTCTTCTCTTCTACATATTGCTCCATCACACCCTCCTGTCTGCAAGCAGCACTAAGTGCCTCGTCCATGGTGCGATGGTCGAACGCCACTATCCTCGTCCTCAGTGATGGCTTGAGACCCATCACGAACTTCTTTGTCTTCCTGCGCTCATCTGCCATGATAAGAGGTGCATATTTAGAGAGTTCAGAAAATCTTGCCTCATATTCTAGCACGGTCATGGAGCTTTGAGCCAAGGAGAGGAACTCCTGCTCCATCCGATCTTGAATATGCTCGGGGACGAACTTGGCCCGAAAGAGCCTCACGAACTCGTCCCAAGCAACATCAATAGCTCCGTCCTCAAACCGTGTACGTAGTAACGAAGCCCACCATGCATCAGCTCTTTCCTGCAGTACACCGTTCATAAGCACCATCTAAACAAATCTAACTTAACAGGACATACAAGCATATAAACTAAAGCATACCTGTAGCATGTAGGTGGCTAATGTGACCTTATCCTCATCTGCACACCTGATGGCTCAAAAGATCTTTTCTATCTCCCTCATCCAGCTTTCTGCTAACAGTGGATCGCTCTCCCCCTTGAAAGAGGGTGGTAGCATCCTCTTGAATCTCTCCATAATGGAAGGTCCACCATGGTCCTGAGCTGGTACTTGAGCCTGCTACATTCAACAACAAATAGTACACATTCAACATAACATCATACAATTAAATAAAACAGACTACACTTGCATTAATTATGCTAACCTGGGCCTCCAACTGTGCCTGGAGTGCTGCCTGAGTATGAGCCTGCGTCTGCATGGCTTGCACCAGACCTTGCATGAATACTCCATAATCCACAGGCGGCGGTGGGGGAAGTACAGGACCCTGAGGTGCCGGGGCCTGCTGCTCCGCCCGCTCCTCACGTCTCGGCTCCTCTTCTCGGGCCGACGCTCCGCCACACCTACCTCTCGAAGCCTTGGCTGCAATGAATTTCAGCCACTATTAGAGCTACGTTAATTTATTTCCTAACCATTTTCTTATCTATTTTCCATTCATTATTAATCAATTCTACACATGTGGACATTCCTATGTAGACTTAGCATGTAATGAAGATGATGATTCATGTATATTCATGTATAATCTCAATCGATCGCTCTGATACCAATCTCTGTGACGACCCTCATTATACCGGTACGGTTATACCAACCCACATCGGTATAGTGAACGTTATCACAGTGGGGCATTTACCCAAACAATAACATACGATTGAGATACACACAAATATAAATACAGAGTAGCGGAAGTAAAAGAACCACTGTCTTCATTTCATTCATCCTCCACATATAACATACATGGTTCAATGTAACATTTAAAGAACTAAAGTCCCCATAATTAAAGTACTAAAATCAAATACATAGTTTGTCCACGATTATACAACTTTATGATAATTCTAGTACATTGTTCCAAATTACATACTATGAAAGTGCAAACGTCACAAGTAAACTCCAACAAACTAGTCTCCACGCTCGGAGTCGCCCTCCACTGCCTCCTCCACGGGAGTAACGTCACCAACTAAGCCTGTACGCCGAAGCAAGTTATGAGTCTAAAAGACTCATCAAATAACACTACACATAATGTACATGCACATATCACAGCAGGTTTTACATACAAATTCACAAGACATAACATGGGGCATGCTTAATATTGAAATTTTACAACCTATCATGATGATTCTACAATTAAACACAGGGTTCGTGCTTTCAGATTTTTTTTCCAAATTAAAATCTCCTATCACATGCTCTCTGGTCGTTCCAACACATGAAAGCTATACTTCCAATTAAACTAAAACATGAAAGCATTTAAGCATGATTTTCTTGCATACATAAAAGGGAACATACCTAACATGAATTCTACACATGCTTGTACATGCACATGACCATTTTATATACTTTAAGCTTGCTGTTTTAACGTGGATTAACAATCACAACCTAACACATGAGAACTACATTATCATTTAAAACACAACATGAGAGCAATTTCACATGGAATGGTCTACACATAATTAAGAATTGTCCCTAACATGGATTCTACGCATTGTACACCTATAAAACATGATCCTAAACACATTTAGTTTTCTGTTTTAGCATGATTCCAGATTTATCATGTCATGGATTCTCATCTCACAATCTCACATTTTGGTTTCACAAATTTACACAATTTCTTATTCACATAGTTCACACTTTACACATTCACAATTTCGCATGTTCACATTCTCACATTACACATGAACACATTCACATATTTAGTGCTGTGACACATAGTACAAACCACCATAAGAAGGACACATCACATCACATACACATAGACACCACCTAGGCAATATAGTGACGACTCTTGGACTGCGCAGACCGGGAGAACAAGTCTTCACCCTAACCAGTGGTACTTGTCCACCTCCAGGATTTCATCCTAATGCCCTTAGGATCACAACACATTGAACCTTCTTATGGAGACTTTTCCATGATATGGTTCCGCTGCCCTCTATGGAAGCAGTGTCACGCTTGGCACAGTTTTACACATTACACATATCGATTTTAGCACACATTTTTACACATGACGCTCACACATCTTTTCATTTTCTAATTCACACATGTGGCTCTATTTTTCCTAACATGGTACTACAGATGACAAAGATTTCACATTCATATCTTTCGTTAATCAGGTTAGACGCAATTTAAATCACTTTCACAAAAGCATGCATTATTCACATAATTTCGCATGGGAAATTCATATTGCATTATACAATTGTCCAATTAGCCTGAAAATTTAACCACATGCTGATTACAGGTTTATGACCACACATGCAAATTTCCAGATTTTTCTGAGTCATATTGCATTTACAGAAATTAAAACATTCAGTTGCATGACATTCATAATTCAATTTGTCATGGGACATAACATGAATCTCAGATTGGACATATCACAGATCTGAATCTATCATACATGCTGTTATAGAAATTTTCCCCAAATTTATTTCACAAAATACAATTTATTGAGGATTTTTGAATAACCTATTCATGCTTTCTATTTTCGTTGCAGAAATTACAGTAAATCATATGAACATGAAAAAATTCTCAACTTTGCAGTGTATGAATTGACACATATACACATGGTATAGAAAATCTAGGGCATTTGATTCCTCAGGAATCATGTAGACAGTAGGTAATCATGCATAATCCATTTTCCCCAACATGTATTTCAATAAATCCAATAATTTATGCCATCCACAGAAAAGCACAGAAATTTCCACACGCATCACATTAGCTGTTTACCAAAACATATAAAAATTACACTATATCCTCATGCGTCAATGTCCGGAAATTAATTACATAAGGTAGAACAGTTTACTATTCTGCACTGAAGAACTTGGAGGCAATGTCTGGCCGTTCAAGGAGTTGGACAGAAAGATCGCTGGACGCATACTAGAGATCTTGGCGTCAAGGGCATTGACGCCAAGTTCCTATCTGTGCAAGAACACAGACCGAGCTCCAAATAACAAGGGAATGTGAGGATCCAGGACACGAGGAAAATCTAAAAAAATAAGAAAACCCTACTAGACATCTACATGGACGATGTGTGTAGGTTACTTGTCTTTCAGAAACTCTCCAAAGGGATCAAATGAGCCGGTGAAGCTCTCCTTGGGCAGTCCCAAGAAGCTCCCAAAGATGCCTTCCTCCGGGTTCCTTGATGCAGTAGATCCCAAGAAGATGTCGGGGAAGCCTTCCCCTTTGTCCCAGCTAACTCCTTGTCGTGGTAGATGGCCGGAACCAGCTCCAGATGGTCAGATTTAAGCTTGCAAAGGTAGGTTTTTTTTTCTCACAGTCAGAACTAGGGTTTTTTTCTTCTTCTCTCCTCTTCTAGTAAAGAGCCAAGGGGCTTTGGGGTTGCAAAAGGGCTTGGTATATAGGAGAGGGGACTCTCCTTTCACGCAGGGGTGATGGGAAAGGCTCAGAGCCATTGGGGATAGTTCCCCAATGGCTGAGCTTCCTTCTTCCAGGATTTCGGGGTCTGCAACACATGAAGGTCAGAAATATTAACGTCCATATCCATTGACGTTGGTTTAAGTATCGGCGTCCATCGATGTGGACGCTGGATCAGAATGGGCGTCCATCCATGTTGACGCCAACTTGGCCCTTCGGCCAGAACTCAAAACATGCAGAAACCATGCCTAACTTATACATATATACATGCCATGCATATGTATTATCATGTACACACTACCACCATGCATTTCATACATTATTTACAACTAATTATACACATGCACACATAAGTATAACTAGTTAATACATACGTAGATATGTACATCTATGCGTACACAATTATGATTTTTTTTACACGAAATAAAATAATGCAACAAAATTCGAGGGCATTACAGTTTGTTTGAGTCATTGTGCTCAAGTGTGATGTAGTCGTCGTGCTCGTGTGTGTTGTACTCTTTTCTTTGAGTACTGTGTGCCTCACTGTGTGACGGGTGGATGTAGGAATCACTGGTGTGATTTCTAAACCACCTAAAAATCTACTATGCAGTAATTTGATATGTTTTTGCGCTAGATGCATGCATAGGGATTTCACTTACACACTACTTGTCAATTTTCTCACACACTAGTCTACACTTTAATCACATTAGAATATCAGATCAGTGTGGTTTTCATTGAATTGATTTATAATCTGAAGTAATTTTTTAAATTGCTTAAGTTTCCTCCATGATTGGTAATAGATCTAATTAACCCCCCTTCTAGATCTATTCACCCTACATATTCAATCCTACAATTGGTATCAGAGCAGGTGCTTTGATTATTAGATTTGATAATCTGTAGATCTGATTCGCTATTTGGAGTTTCTAAACTTTACTATTTTGAACAGATCTGTTGTAATGCAAATTACTATAACTTGCATGAAGTTTCTGCTATGATTTCAAAGAAATCCCCAAGCTCAATGTCATCTCTTAAATTGCAGAAATCATTAGTGAATTCGCAAAGAAAAGGAGCAAAGGAAATTCACAAATGCTTAATGACACAAAAGAGCCCCACAGATTCAAGTAAATTGACAATATAAATGATGATAACTCTCACAGCACATTCAATGAGCTCAGAGCATTCTTCATCTTTTTCGGAACCCAAGTGTAAGGTCCTAGTTTTTGTACATTGTATAGCTGTTGTTTTTTTTTTGTTTTTTTTTTTATTTTTATTTTTCTGCCTGAAATCCTTCTTAACATCAACATCAATTGACGTTAAGAGCTAGTTGACGGCAAGATATGTGTCGTTTACCGTCTGGCCAGAGGATCTATACGTCAACATCGATTGGCATTTATGTCTAGTTGACGACAATAATGTGGCCTTTAACTTCTCCGGTTGCGTTTGGGATTCTGGATCTGTAACTGTCTCGATTTCTCTGTGAGGCAGATATGGAAACTCTGCAACGGTTAGGACTCTTCTTTTCTAGGTTACCTACGACCCCAATCACTTATAAAGCTAGGTCATCTTTGCAAAGAGGGGACTTTGGCTCAGCTAGGGATTTTGGGTTTCCGGAGAGAAAAAGAGAGAGTTTGAGAGGGTTGATCTGGTGAACCAGAGGCTGCACCAACGTTCTACTGCAAGGGGGAGGCACTTCTTGTCACGCCCTGATGCAGAATATTGGAATGTGAGGTAGTTGCAAGTAAGAGAGTACAAAGCGTATAATAGACATCAAACCATTTGACAAGAATAATGCTAAAGCAAATGTATTTCATTGATAATTCCTTAATTGTCTATTACAACGACTAATATCAAAGCCATTCTATAGGGCCCATTTGTCATCATTACATTGAAGGAAAGTAAAGACTAACTAAGACTCTGTCATAGCACTATTGCGCCAGGGTACTCTTGATTTACTCTTGGTCATTCCCATCCTCATGAGTGCAGGTATCTTCTTCGGTCTCACCTGAGGACACATATCAAATAATGTAGGGTGAGCGATAACGCCTAGTAGGACTTAAATCTCATACTCAGGCATGCTTTAAATGATTAATGTCTTAAACAGCAGAGTAACTAATGATAGAGAGCAAGAGTTGAGTATTGTCAAACAAGGGATAGAACAATAGTATAGTTCATATAGCACAAGTATCAAGTATAGCACAAGAGCAGGATGGCCATAACACAGATAGCACAAAATAGTTCATGATAGCACAACGAGTCAAGTATAGCATAGCACTTTGATTGTCATATAGATAGTCGAGATAGATAGCATTTGAGTGCAATGCCAAACACACTAGTTAATTAACCCCCGCGGGCATTAGCACTTTTGGGCGCACCTCCTAGGACTAGACCGGGCCCTTTATATTACCAAGCATTAGTCATATTGTTTATCTTGAGACAATCAGTCAAATGGCCATATGGAGTACCAAGAATAGATAAGAGTATTTGATGAATAGATGAGAGTTTAGAGAACATGAATAGATGAGCGAGTAGAGTATAGATGAGAGCTAGTGGTCATTGCACATGAAACAACGTTAAATTGGCGATAGTAACGGTTGCACAACACGCATAGTTGGTGCTGGAAATCTGGTAGAATTCACTAACAACCCAATGGCCATGCTACGAACATAGTCCAGAGGTCCGACGTGATCTCCTGATAAGATAGAGAGCATTATAAGGCCATTTGGATCTTACTGATCCCAAAAGGGTATCATAGGTATTGAGGGTACAACTAGCTCATCGACCATGTGGGAATCCATGGACAGAGGAGACTTACGATAGCCTTGAACAAGGATTCACTAGTCTGACAAAAGGAATATCTGACGGAGAGTTTGTCCAAGTCAAGAGAAAGTGTGTATGTAGAAACAAAGTGCTCGACGTTCCAGAGGAATTTTAGAACAGTGCAACGTCGGTAACGGTATTCCAAAACATCGCAAGAAACGAAGATAAGTTCATTTAAAATAGGGCAATGTAACATACATTATTGACATAAATTACCAGATATATTATGAGATATTTTCATGTCAAGTCAAGTCATAATGGATGGTTACAAGTATGTGCATGTGATAAAGAAAATCATAGATATGAAAAGATCAAGTGTATGGCTTTTAATTAATCAATACATGTTCATATTATAGCATCTTCTTTTACTGCATTTATGATTGTTAACAGGAGGTATAATCACTATAGAAAGACAAGAGCACCAAAAATCTAGGGTTTTTGCAGAAAAGTCTAGAAGGCGACGTACCCCTGTAAGGAACGCGATAGGGTACATCCAGAACGCGACATGGTCTTTCACAGAATGCGATAAGCCTGTTAGGACAGGGGGCCAGAATGCGACGCCAGAGCTTGTCGCGTTCAGAACGTGACAGGTTTCTAGTCGCAATCAGTCCCTGAGGACGTGGCCTATCGGGCCATCGTGTTCTCAGGTCCTGTGCCTGAGCCCGAAATGGAAAAAGCTTGACTTGGATTGCGGTCTAGGTTTCTCAATCTTTGATACATGGTAGTTTAAAAATTGAGATCTCGGTGTGCAGATGATTAAAAATCGTGAAACCAGTTTCAAACGAATCAATACTTGCATGGGTATACACAGTAAATGAAAATTTGAAACTAATCATGGTTTTGATAGGCTTTGAATAGGTTATTTCACGAAGAACACAGTATATGATGTAGTGATGGAAAAAAATTAATTCATGTAAGATACCCAATAGAAATTGGGGAAAATGGTGGCAAACAGTTCCTGACAACTAGCAGTATGTACAGTAAAAATTGCATGGAATGAGATCAAGTGTACATAGAGATCTAAGATAAATATGAGGGTTCGGGGTCATGATCTTAACAGAACTTCAACAATGAAAATCTCAAGATAGGGTTGATAAATATTAGGGCAAATAGAGGGCTTCCGTTCCTGAGGTCAAGAACATCCTACAGACGAGAGTAATTAGGTTTTGCTTGTGAGAACGCCTACCTTTGGGTCGATTTGACTTCTAGAGCTTAGAACTCAAAGAACAGTTGGTAGATATTGAGCAAGCCTTTCTCCCACAATTTCTCCCTTCTTTTGGCCTCTCCTCCACGTCCAACAAGTCTCAGCAACGCAATAGTGTCGACCATGAAGATGTTGGGGTGTATTTAAGTATCTAGTGTTTCTAATTCCTACTACAACTCTCACTCCTATTAAATTCCGAATTTCCTTATTTCTTCCAAGCTTCTAACCTTTCCTCCTCCTAATTGGGTTAGGTTGGGTTCCAAATTCATACCTTGCTAATTAGGGTAGGTTTAGGAGTCCAATTCCAATATATATTAGCTATATTATTGATTTTCTTACTCTCTTCAATTTAGGAAACAATTATATTACGAATTTAGGTTATTTTCTTCTTAACCCATATTTTAAAATTCCTATTTTGGCCCAATAACATTTATGTGATCTATTTAGCAAAGCCCATTACTTCTTTTTGTTTAATGGGTTTTAATTAAATAATTTTCTTTAATTTTTTCAATTTATTTATTTATTAAAAATATCATCTTGCTACACTTCTGAATGTGGAAAAGCTCTCCTAATGTTGGGAGATCATCTGCAACAGCGTGGAGGTCGAATCAAATCGGGGAAGTGTACCTCTTGGCTTGGCCGAAGAGGGCTTCATCACCCAAATCTGATCTTCGAGGTGTTTTATAGAGGCAAGTAACATAGGGGTTTAATCCCTAGACCTATCACCTAGAGTTTTAGGAATTTTATTGCCTATTCCTCAAGGCAATTGAAGATGCATGAAGTCAACTACCCTGTGCATGACTTAGAGTTGGTTGCCGTGGTCTTCGCATTAAAAATCTAGAGGCACTATCTCTATGGTGAGCAATTCACTGTCTATTAAGATCATAAAAGTCTAAAGTACCTATTCTCCCAGAAAGAACTCAACATGAGGCAGAGAAGATGGTTAGAATATCTAAAGGACTTTGATTTCAACATCCAGTACCATGCAGGTAAGGGAAACGCCGTGGCTGATGCTCTTAGTAGAAAGCCAATGGCATCTATCTCAAGTCTAGTCCTTGGTGAGATACAATTACTTGAACAATTCGCGAGGCTAGACTTAAATATTGAACATAGGGATGATCATGTTTTGATTGCCAATCTCAAGATCCAATCCGATCTGCTGGAGGAAATCAAGATGCAACAGGACAACGATCCATTCTTGGTTCGTGTCAAGGAAACCTTAGCGGACATACCAGATTTTGCCATGACTGAAGATGGAAGGTTAGTATTCCAAGGGAGAACTTGTGTCCCAGACAATGAAGCCCTAAAAAGGAAACTAATGGATGAAGTTCATCAAACTAAGTACACTATTCATCCAGGAGGTACCAAAATCTATCAAGACATGAAAAGAACATTTTGGTGGCCGAATATGAAGAGGGAAGTAGCCGAGCATGTAGCTCATTGCCTCACATGTCAACAACTAAAGGCAGAACATATGCGCCCTGCCGGTGTACTCAGACCACTAATATCCCAGAATGGAAGTGGGAAAGCATTGGCATGGACTTCATCATGGGTTTACCCAGAACTCGTGGTGGACTTGATGCCATATGGGTCATCGTTGACAGGTTGACCAAATCTGCACACTTCTTACCCATAAAGAGTACATGGTCTGTGGAGGTGCTAGCTGCATTATATGTCAAGGAGATCGTGCGGTTGCACGGTATTCTGTCATCTATTATCTCAGATCGAGATCCAAGGTTCACCTCTCATTTTTGGAAAGGTCTGCAAACTGACTTGGTACGAAGCTTAATTTTAGTACCGCCTTTCACCCGCAGACTGATGGGCAAACTGAGAGGACAAATCAAATTGTAGAAGACATGTTAAGAGCCTGCATTATAGATTTCAATGGTCGTTGGAATGAACACTTACCCTTGATTGAGTTCGCCTATAACAACAGTTACCAGGCAAGTATTAAAATGGCACCATTTGAAGCACTTAATGGTAGTAATTGTAGACCTCCTGTGTGCTGGAATGAAGTGGGAGAACAACAATGGTTAGGACTTGACATGGTACAAAGTACAACCCAGGATATACAGATGATACGAGATCGACTCAAGATTGCTCAGTCTAGACAGAAGAGCTATGTTGATAAGAGAAGACGGGATTTGGAATTTCAAATAGGAGATCATGTGCTGTTGAAGGTATCTCCTACCCATGGTATTCAAAAATTCGGAGTGAAAGGAAAACTTAGTCCAAGATTCATTGGTCCTTTCGAAGTACTTGAAAGGATTGGTGAAGTTGCTTACAGACTGGCCTTACCGCCAAATTTCGCATGTGTGCACAATGTCTTCCATGTCTCCATGCTTAGAAAGTATGTGTACGATCCTACACATGTCATTCGCCATGATGATCTGGTGTTAAACAAGGACATGACGTATGAAGAGAAGCTGATCAAGATATTGGACTGGAAAGTGCAACAACTCCAGAACCATTCTATCCATGTGGTAAAAGTCCTCTGGAATAATCGTGGAGTGGAAGAAGCCATGTGGGAACCGGAAGGAGCTATAAGACGAAACTACCCTGATCTATTCGGTAAGCCATTCTCTCATCTAAGGTCATATGAATTTGGGGACCAAATTCTTTTAAGATGGGGAGGATGTAGCAACTTGAATTTTGAGAAAAATAAAAATTTAAATAATAAATTAAAAACTCAGCTAAAGGGATAATTAAATAAAACCCATTAAATGGAAAAGAGTAATGGGCTTTGCTTAATGGATCCTCTAGAACTTATTGGGTCAAAATATGAATTTACAAATAGTAAATAAAAAGAAAATACCCTAAATTCGGAGTCTTAATATCTCCTAAATAGAAAAGGACTCTTTAAGCATTAAAAGAGGCAATAAGAGTTGGAATTGGATTCCTAAGCCTACCCCTTATGATTTAGCACGAATTTAGATCCCATCCTAACCTAAATAGAGGTTGGAAAGCAAGAAAGGAAGGTTGGAGTTAGGAAATCTCGTAATTAAAGAGCAATTAGAATAGAAGCAGGAATAGGAACCCCTACATGCATAAATACATCTCTTAAACCCTCTTGGTCAACCCTAGCTCGTTGCCAAAGGTTGTTGGACGTGGAGAAGAGGCTAAGGAGGAGAGGATCTCGTGGGGAGAAGGAGTTCTTGGAGCTTCTTCCTCGTTCTTGGAGATTTTAACCCTAGAAGATAAATCGAGTCAAAGGTAGGCATTCTCACGAGCAAAATTAAATTAAATTCGTCTGTAGGTAGTTCCAATCACCAGGAACAAAAGTCCTCTTAATTCCCTCTTTTCATCGAGCCAATATTTTGTTCTTGATTTTAGAAGATCTGCAAACATGATAACCCCGAGACATCATGTTTAATTCAAATCTCTATGAATACTTGATCCCATGCTACGAAATTCTTGCTATAGATACTTCATGTTGTTAGGGATCTTTTGCCCTTAAAAGCCCTAAATTTCATCAAGCATGCTGATCGAATTTAATCAATCTTTCTCTTTGTGCCATGTTCTGAATAACTCGTTCTTGCTCATGTTCAAACCATGTATGAACCATGCTCTATCTCTAATCCCGATTTACTGGAAGTACCCTTACATGTGTACTTTAATTTGCAACTTGTTTCATGATTTTTCATCGACTATGTAATTAGTTATGATTTTTCAAAGTACCCTGTGTCCAAACAAGTCAAGTTGGCACGCAATCCGATGTAGAACATTTTTCCCGCTCTAACTCAGGTGAAGTACCTGAGAACGCGACTGCTCAACATGCCGTGTTCTTAGACCCATCGTGACCAACATCTTGTCGCGTTCTGAACGCGACAGGATACCCCGTCACGTTCTGGCCGCCTGAGCAGACAGCCCTGCCGCGACCCCTACAGGACCTTGTCGCATTTCATCATGACCCTGTCGCGACCCTTACATGGGTACGTGGCGTTCACAGGATTTTTGATGAAAACTCATAAAATTTAAAATGGAGCTTTATTGAATGCTTAAAAAAAAATATATTCACGACTTCTTTTCTATCTATGATTTTCTTACACATGCACACACATGAACCATGCATATATGGGTGAAATCTAGCATAAAATATCTCATAATGTATCTGGTAATTTATTGCAATAAAGTATATTAATTGCCCTATCTTAAAGGACTTGTATTCATTTCTTGTGTTGTTTATATACCGATATCGACGCTCCACTGTTCTAGAATTCCTCTAGAACGTCGAGCACTTGTTTTATATACACACTTTACTTGGCTTGTGGTGAACTCTCCGTCGGATATTCTTTTCGCCGGACTAGTGAACCCTTGCACAAGGCCTCCGTAAGTCTTCTCTGATCATGGATTCCCACATGGTCGATGAGCCGGTTGTACCCTAACGCCCATTACACCTTTAGGGATAGATATGATCCAAATGACTATTAGAAGGTCGTTCTTACCTTGAATCACATCGGACCTCTGGACTTGTGCATAATACGGCTAGCGGGAAGATCGTGAATTCCACCTGACTGCCAATACGACGTGCGCGTCTTGTGAAGCTGCTACTATCGCCTGTTTACTCGTTGTTTTACGTAATGTACCATTAGCTCTCATCTATACTCTACTCGCTCGTCTATTCACGTTCTCTCTACTATCTCGTCTATTCATCTAGTGCTCTAAACTATTCTTGGTACTCTATATTGGCCATTGACTGATTGTCTAAAAATACAATATAACCAATACCTAGAAATATATAAAGGGCTCGATCTGGTCCTGGGATGTGCGCCCGAAAGTGCTAGTGCCCATAGGAGTTAAATGATCAGAGTGTTTGGCATTACACTCAAGTGCTATCTATCTCGACTATCTATATGACAATCAAAACACAAAACGTGCTATACTCTCTCGATGTCTAGAATGGCAAACAAGTGCTATACTCGTCATGCTATTATTATACTTGTGCTAGTTGTGCTATGGCCATCCTGCTATTCGTACTATACCCGATACGTGTGCTATTTTTGGAAACTATACTCGATCTCGTGCTATTGTGCTATCCTGTTACCTGTTGTGCTATCTCTTGCTATATTTTGACTCTCTTGTACCTGCTATCTTTAGATACTCTGCCATTAAATGTGTTAATTATTTAAAGCCTGCTTGAGCCTGAGATTTAAGTCCTACTAGGCATTATCGCTCACCATATGTTATTTGATGTTGTGATCTCAGGTGAGACCGAGGATGACACATACACTCACGAGGAAGGGAATGACCAAGAGTGAAACCAGGAGTACCCCGAGTCATTATGATATCTTAGAATTGTAGTTAGTTATTTCCTTTTATTGTAATGTATTTGGGCCCTATAGAATGGCTCTGATATTAGTGGTTATAACTAGACATTTGAAAAGTTATTAATGAGAAAGATTTGCTTTAATATTATTCAATGTGCAATGGTTTGATGTCTAGTATTCGCTCTATACCTTTTCTTGCAACTGCCTTCACGCTCCGGTATTCCGCGTCGGGGCGTGACAATAAGTTTATAAAATTTATCTGGTTAGGTATGTTTAGTAGATTGAACCATGAATTTTGATAATTTTTTATCATAATTGCAAATTATAGAATTTTTGTTATAAGAAAATAAGCATGGTATGTCAGATCTAAATTCAAAGTAAATATGTATGATGGGTATTATTGTCACAAAAATTTTCCATGTACTTAGGGTTACTGTGTGCATGTTTCAAGGCTCTTAGATCTTTTAGTTTACCGATTACCATGTTTATTCAAAATTTCTTGTTAAATTATCTAAGATCTCTGTTAAATATTAAAAATAGATGTACTGCCGTGAAAATTCTCATGCATAGGGTTTATGTTTAAAATTGAGCATGTTCTGACATTCGTGAATACTGTTTTTAATTGAAAGTCATTAATGGTCATATTAAGCATGATTAATCACCAAATGATGTTTTCTGATGATTGGTGTCATGTTCAGGGTCCGTTAAACATGTATTAGCACTGTTAAATAGTCATGATAAATTCTCTAATCTGAGATGTATGTGTTTGAATCATAAGCATGTAAATGGATCATTAAGTGCATGTAAAACTATGTTAAACATGGGATCAATGTCAGTGATGTGATTAAGTGATAATTATGCTGAGATTGACACTGCTACCATAGAAGGCTGTGGAGCCATACTATTGAGAAGTCCCTATGGGAAGGCTCAATGTGTATGTGATATCCTATGAGCATCAGGATGAAATCTTGGAGGTGGACAAGTACCACTGGTTAGGGTGGAGAGGGCTTCTCTTGATTCTGCACAGTTACCAAGATTCGTCACTATATTACCTAGGTGACAGGTATGTGTTATGTGTATGATGTGTCCTTTTTTATGGTGGTTTAGACTATGTGTCATGGTAAAAAACATCTGCAAGGATATGATTTATGTGTAATTGTGCCAAGTGAACATGTGAAAGTGATGTGCTAATGTGATCCAATGTGAAATAATGTGAAACCATGTGATTATGTTATATTTATGTTAAAACAACAAGTAAAATGTGAGAATATGTGATATAAAAACATATTAGATGTGATAGATATCATGCTAGTGTTACTAGTAAGCATGTGTTTAATTCCATGATTAAGTTACTTGGAAATGTGCCATGAATGAGATATAATTGATGCCATGATTTAAGTTAAGTCCATGTGTGGATAGCATGTTATAGATTGTTCATTAGTAATTGATTAATGTGACATGAACCATGTGATAAAATGCCCTTTATGTTAAGATTGAGTAGAATGAATGTAATAAGTGTATGGATGTAGCAATAGGTTACTTGCTGAGTCTTTTGTGAAGACTCATACTTGCTTAAACATACAGGTGAGGCAGGTATTCCCGAGATTGAAGAGGAGATAGCGAGGAGCTACTCCCAGCGAGAGGAGTAGCAGAGATCTTGGAGACTATCTACTTAGCTTGTAATTTTCTTTTGCTAGTATGTGAGACAATGTTATGTCATAGACTTGTTATTTATGGACTTTAGTTTATTTACTTTGCTACTATATAGACTGTGGAATGTGTGTAATGATGATGGAATAAGAATTACTTTCCTTTCCACTGTACTTTCCTTTGATTATTTGTGTACATCTCTGCCTACTACGTTGTGTTGGGTATATCTCCCACTATGACGACACGCTTTATATCGATGTGGATTGGTATAATCGCACCGGTATAAAGGGGGTCGTTGCAGTGATTGGTATCAGAGCAACAGGTTGAGATTGTACATAAATAAGCCATCATCTATGCAATATTTCAAAGTCTTTATAGAATCAGTCCGTATATGTGGAAAACACCTAATAATTAATAAAGATAGCTAAGAAAATAGTTAGGACTAAATAACTTCGATTCTAATTTAGTCTTTTGTTTTACAGGCAATGGAGAGCCGTGGTCGGCGTGGTACTCAGGCCCGGGAGGACGAGCAGAGACATGAGGAGAGGGGTGAGCAGTAGCCCCAGCACCCCAGGGTCCCACAGTACTTCCACCACCACCACCACCTAAGGACTATGGGGTGTTCATGCAAGACCTGGTTCAGGCAATGCAGACACAGGCACAGACTCAGGCTGCATTGCAGTCCCAGTTATAGGCTTAGGTTAGAGTTGTTAAATAGGAGTAGTCTGTTTTGTTGATTGTATGATTGCTTATGTGTTGCTTATTATTTTAGGCTCAGGCTCCAGCTCCAGTTCCCCAGGAGCATGGTCATGGTGGTCCATCCATCATGGAGAGGTTTAGGAGGATGGCTTTGCCTTCTTTTAAGGAGGAGAGTCAGCCCCTTTTGGCAGAAAGCTAGATGAGAGAAGTGGAGAAGATCTTCCATGCTATCAGGTGTGCGGAAGAAGATAAAGTTAGCCTGGCGACTTACATGCTACAGGTACTTAGAGTATATGTGCTTGTATAAGATTAAGATTTTGGACTACATGGTGCTTATTGGTTGTAATGTGTGGTGGGCCTCTATGCTACATACCAAGTACAATGATGGAGCTTTAGAGGTGACTTGGGCTGAGTTCACTAGACTCTTTCGGGCCAAGCTCATCCCCGAGCATATTTAGGACAAGATGGAGCAGGAGTTTCTATCTCTTACATAGGGTTCCATGACTGTCCTTGAGTATGAGGCTAGGTTTGCTGAGCTTTCCAGGTACGCTCCCCATATTGTTGTAGATTAGCGCAGGAAGGCTAAGAAGTTCGTGATGGGGCTCAGACCATCACTCAGGTCGAGATTGGTGCAGACACCCAATTCTGGCATACAGGTCAAACCACATTTCTTGTTATCTTAATGAGCCCCAAGTTGGTCATTCACCTTGAGCCCATCATTAGCCTTGCTTTGAGCCCATTAAAAGCCCAATATCTCGTCCAATTATCTTTTTATAGAGTCCATAAGACTTACTATTGATTATTCTTCCAAATGATTAATCATTAATTCATGAATAATCATTTTTCCTTAACATGACGGGTCGGGGTGCCATGTTAGCCTTATCGCGCCCCCCATGGCCATTGCGACAGCCCATGCATATCCATGCATGTGACTTTAGAGTCGTAACCCGCATGGCCGTCGTGTTCATGCTGTCGCTCCCCTATGACCCGTCGCGACTACAGCCACGTACACTGGCCTCCGCAACTACCTCCTATTTATCCTCCATTGGCCTTATCTTCATCCCATGCAACCTCCCAACTCCCCTAAGCACGGTTTGAGGTTACAGGACCCTTGGAAACCTCCCTAGGACTCTCCCATGTGGATTTACATGCATTTATCATTTTATTTTTGGCCATTATCTCCTATGGACGGGATTTTCTCTTTCATCCTTTATAAAAGCAAGGTTTTCCTTCAGAGAATGGGGGAGCCAGATTTTGCCACGAAGTGCTGCCGAATTCTCTCCAGGGTAGACACTTAGCCTGTAGCTCTCCCTTTTTCTCACATTTCCTCACATTCTCTTCATCAAGCTATGCTCATTTCTTCATCCATGGAGCTTGGCGAGTGAGGAGGGCAACTTCCACTTCGTCCACAGGTTCTCCAGCACCCAAGGACGCCATACAACGCCAGGGAGTCGTCCCATTTGGGGCTCCTTATTCCCTTCTTTCTTCATTTCCCTTTTCATGCATATTATTTACTTTCTTAGATAGGAGATATTTCATTTTCTTTCCCACGTTTTCCTACTACCCAAGGGGTTTAAAAACCACCCCAGGTTTGTTCCCCCCATGCTCTCATCTTTCTTTTCTTTTGTGGATAGATTCTACACTTAATATGTTCTAACAGGGTCTATTTGTTTGTTTTCCTTGTTTTGGTAGGTACTCAAGCATCAGTCTACGAGGAGCTCTTGTCCTCTGGCCAGCCGGAGGGCAGGAAGAAGGTCCTCCTACATTTCTCCCGGACTGCAGAGAACGTGGCAGGAAGGGTGGTCGCGACAACCTGAACGTGCCCTGGTTGAGCGTCGTGACATCAGACCCATCGCGACGGGCTACCCCATCGTGACTATAGTAAGTGCTTCGTTTTCTCTCCTTTTCCTAGCATCGTTAGTGTAGCAACCTTGATTTTTAAAATCTAGATAAAATAAAAAAATTTCAAATAAATAAATGAGATAAATAGATTTAATTAGAATAAATGAGGAATAAGTGAAATAAAAGGAAATTAAATCAGGCCCATTAAGTTAAATCAATAATGGGTTGTGTAAATGGCTCAAATACAAAATGATGGGCCTAATTGTGAGGAGCCCATCATGGGATGAGAATAATTAATCCAATTTCGTATGTAACTAATTAATAATTAGAAAGGGGTTTAAGATAAATTCTAAATAAGTCATATATATCCTAAAAAGGAGTCCTATACTTACCCTAACCCTTGCCCACAAAATTTGATCTCTTCCCAACCCTAATTAAGGGATAAAGGAGGAAAGTGGGAGATAAATAAGGGAAATTCGGAATTTTATGGAAGGAAGGACTCTTAAAAGGGTTAGGACTCGATTAGCCAATAAACCACCCAAATTTCATCCCCACCAAACCCTAGACTGCAGTGGGAACTCTGGAGGACGGAGAGGAGGCGATCTGGACAAAGGAGCTTGGAGGAGAAGGCTGGAGCAAGGAGCTTTCTTCTTCCTTTTTCGTCATCAAACCCTAGTTTTCTTGTCAATGCAAATAGGTAGGCAATCTCTGAAGCTTAATTCGTGTAAAAATTACCCTAGGTAGTCTTCAGGATCCTCTTCAAAAGCCCTCTTGTTTCGTTCTTTTTCGTTCCTCCATGAGAACGAATTAAATGTTGCAAGCCCTATTACATCCATGCACCCGAAACCACTTGTTTACATTAAATCCTTACATGTGCTTGATTCCGTGCCCTAAATTTAATCTCATAAATACTACTTGTTATTATCTTTCAAACGCCCCTATTTGCCCTAATTTTCTTCTTGTATCCATGGAGAATTAAATCGTTATTCCTAGACTGTGCCTCTTTAGGTTAACGAAAAGTAACCAAGTCAAAGCATGCTTTATACCTGACTGTTTTCTAATTAATCGTGACTAGTGATAGATCTCCATGTCTACTCTCGTTTAAAATTAGTTTCATGAGTTATAGATCACTGTGTGATTTTATATCGATTTTTGAAGTACCCTGTAGCATGTTTGGAAGGGATGGAACCCACCCAAAAAGGGGAAAATCTCCTTTTCTGTGCTTGGGACACCTTCTGAAGTCATGACGGCCCGATCCACCGTGATCTCAAGGGGGTCGCGACACCATGGTTCGTCGCATTATGAACGCGATGGGTCGACTGGTCGCGACCTGACCCCAGGTCACCCCAAAGGCCGATTCAGCTTGTTACGGCCTATCCGTGCGTCGCGACCATAATGTGTCGGACAAAGCCGCCGCGACTTGACTCCTCAACGCGCCATCCAAGGGCGTCGCGATGACCTCAACGCAACACCCCTGTGCATCGCGACCTGACTGTTGCAGCCAGAACCCTGATATTACCATTATAACCCTGTTATTTTGCCATATAAACCTTGTTTACCCATAATTAAGTTCTGTCGTGAGTAATTGGACTTATTGATTAATAATGGGCAATATTACATGAAATTAATTGATTTGAAATCTATATGCACAACCATACTTGCTCTCTTGATTTCTTACACTTGCACCCACTTAACAATCATGTTTTCCATTAAACCCTGTTAAATTACGCAATAATGTATCTAGTAATTTAGCGAAATAAATTACTAAATTCCTTATTTAAATAATTACACTTATCTTCGTTTTACCCGCGCATTTTATACACCGTTACCGTTTCCCTCAGCCTTCGAGCACTCGAGGCATGACGGACCCTAGTTTTCTACACACTCTCTTGGCATGGGCCACCTCTCCACTGGGAAGACTCCTGACTTGACCAGGGAATCCTTGTTAAGGCCTCCACAAGTCTTCTTGGCTTTGGCGCACGTCCTTAGCCGACGAGCTGGTTGTACCCTTAAAACCCGTTACACCCCTAGGGATCAGTACGATCCAAACGGCCTTAGTGTTTCCTTCATACCTTGTGTTCACGCCGAACTATTTAGTCTGTGTTCATAGCACGGCTGCTGGGTGGATGTGACTTGTACCAGACTGCCGGTGCCCGACCTGGTGCTGTGCAACTGTTACTATCGTGGTTTAACGACGTTTTATGTATATACCCTTATCTCATCTACTATCTGATGACCAAACTTTCCCCATATAAATTACTTCACTTATTTATATACATTAATTTTGATGATTAACAAAATAGTACTAATGAATGACTTGACCTTTGAGAACAGGAAATAAAAGAAAAATGAAAGTTCAAGACAATCAGGTAAGTCTCATTTCATGCTTTGTCCAAGTCTTTGTATCGACTTCTATTGATAAGCAGAACGATTTCCTTCTGACCGAAAAGATTCAATCAAATCGATACCGCAACGACTTTCTAGCCGTAACGATTTCGTAAGTTCTCGTAACGATTTCTTTGAAACTCGTAACGACTTGGTAGCCGTAACGATTTCGTAAGTTCTCGTAACGATTTCTTTGAAACTCATAACGACTTGGTAGCCGTAACGATTTCTTTAGTTCTCGTAACGATTTCCTTGAAACTCGTAACGACTTGGTAGCCGTAATGATTTCTTTAGTTCTCGTAACGATTTCTTTGAAACTCGTAACAACTTGGTAGCCGTAACGATTTCTTTAGTTCTCGTAACGATTTCTTTGAAACTCGTAACGACTTGGTAGCCGTAACGATTTCTTTAGTTCTCGTAACGATTTCTTTGAAACTCGTAACGACTTGGTAGCCTTAACGATTTCTTTAGTTCTCGTAACGATTTCTTTGAAACTCGTAACGACTTGGTAGCTGTAACGATTTCTTTAGTTCTCGTAACGATTTCTTTGAAACTCGTAACGTCTTGATAAGTGTTCACAACGATTTGCTTTGCGCAACGATTTCTTTAGAGTTCATAACGACTTGATAAGTGTTCATAACGATTTGCTATGACTCATAACGATTTCATAAGTCATTCAGTTATCGATTTCATATCTTGATATCTTATTCATCTTAAAGCATTGACCAGTCAAAGTCCACGTAGATATCTCTCTGACGCTTTTTGCATTTATGAGATCTGAACATATCTCTGCATGCATGAAGACCATATCATCCTTTATCGTGCCTACTCTGATAACGTCCTTTAGACTTAAGCTATTTGGCATTACTATTTTCTTGACTATTGCCACTGACGTTGACTGACATCAGAGACAACCTATCTGTCTGCTATTTAAGATTGACATCTGTGCAGACCTCTGAACTAGCTTCATGGTACAACGTTAAACAAATAGAAGCCATCGGATATCTTTGAAGATCTCATCTCTTTGCTGCTCAAGTGATCAAAAGACTGTGACAGGAAGCTTCCAAGACTGCAGATGTCATTCAGTCTAACGACTACTCAAAAGAGAGACAACGGACTCCTTAACGTCTATATTTCAAATTGAAGATTATATAAAGTCAAGAACAGAAGAACAACAACGTTCAAGAAATATTCAAATTCTTCTGAAGAAAGTTTTGAGCAGAAAACTTCATTCCTCTTAGTTTTTGCTCTTTTGCTCTCTCTAGCTAGTGAAAAAGATCTTTTGAAGAGGAGCTTGTGTAGTTCTGAGAGTGAGCCTAGATTTAGATTCTTTGCTCTCAGTGCTAGATCCTTCAGATCATTGCTTATTGCAGTTTGATCTAGGGGCTTGTCCTTCAAACCTCTCCTTGTGTTGTTCCCTTCTGGTGTGAAGGAAGACCTGGTGGTATCCAGGGTGTTGTTCCATTCTAGTGTGAAGGAAGACCTGGTGGTATCCAGGGTGTTGTTCCCTTCGGGTGTGAAGGAAGACCAGCTGAGCTGGGTGTTGTTGTTGTGTCCTTAAGGGGGACTGTACCCTTGATTAGTGAAATCCTGAGGTATTGCTCAGGGACTGGACGTAGGTCTCCTGTGGAAAGGAGTTCCGAACCAGGATAAAAATCCTTCTGTCTTGTGGTTGCATTTTGTGTGATTGCTATCTCATTTCCTCTAACTCTAACCTTCATTTAAGTTGTTGTGCAATCCTTTTAGTGAACAGGTTTTAATCGAAGATCAAATTTTTAATAACCAATTCACCCCCCCCCCCCCTCTGGGCTAGCTAGCTGGGCAACAAGTGTATCAGAGCGAGTCTCTTCGACAAAGAAGAAGATCCAAGGATCTGAAGAGTAAAGATCAATGGCAGCCCAAGGCAACTTCGAAGGTCAGTCAGTCAACAGACCACCTCTGTTCGATGGTGAAGATTATCCGTATTGGAAGACCAGAATGGAATATTTTCTACAAGGCCACGACTATCAAATCTTGTCGATAGTAGAAGAAGGCAACCTGGTTGTCACGATGAGAAAGCACAATGGACAAATGAAGACAAAAAGAAAATCTCCTTGAACTGTAAAGCCAAGAGCATTTTATGTTGTGCTCTAAGCAAGAAGGAGTTTAACAGAGTCTCAGCCTGCAAATCCTCCATGGAAATGTGGGAAAAGTTAAGGATCACATACGAAGGTACAGATAAAGTAAAGGAGACAAGAATCGACATTCTTGTCACTCAGTGTGAGAGATTTCAAATGCAGTCAGGTGAGTCAATCACCCAGATGTTTAGTCGATTCACTGACATCACCAATGGTTTAGCCAGTCTAGGAAAGTCCTATGAGATTGCAGATATGGTAAGAAAGATTCTTAGATCCTTGCCATCTTCATGGACACCAAAGGTCACAACTATCGAGGAAGCTAATGACCTTAAGAGAATGTCAGTAGAAAAACTCATCGGGTCCCTCATGGCCCATGAGATCAACATGGAAAGGCTAGGAGAATCATCTAGCAGAAAGAAGCACTCCAATGCTTTGAAAGCAGAAGAAGAATCATCAGAAGCAAGCTCTAGCAGGAGTGAGGTAGACAGCGAAAATGAAGAAGCAATGCTCACTAAGAGATTGCAACGCTTCCTGGCCAAGAAGAAAAAATTTCAATCCGGCAGAAAGTACTTTAAGAAAAATAAAGACTTTAAAAGATCAGATGGCAAAGAAATGAAGAAAGGAGAGACCATCTGTTATGAATGCAAGAAGCTTGGACATATCAAGGCAGATTGTCCAATGATAAAGAAAAATGATCACAAGAAGAAGGATAGCTCCAAGAAGTTCAGAAGATACAAGAAAAAGGCAATGGCAGCTGCTTGGGAGAACAGCAGTGACTCAGACAGTGAGTCAAGCTCAAGCGGTGATGAAGAAGAAGCCAACCTAGCTCTCATGGCCAACATCGAAGAAAAGGTAACCTCTGACTCTTCTTTCGATTCTTGCAATAATTCTGATTCAGATTCTGACAATTTGGAAAGCGCCTTTAATGAACTCTACAACAAATATAAAGAAGTGTCTAAATTACTTAAGATTAGTAAGAAGAATAATACATGATTAGAAAATACTAACTCAGACTTACAACAGAAATGAAGAACTAGAAAAGCAATTAATCGAACTAAAAAGAAGAAATGAATTGTTGTGTGAAGACTTACAAGTTAAGAATAAACACATAACAAAATTAGAAAAACAAGAAAGTATAGATGAGTTAAGAAAAGAGATTAAAAATCTAAATGAAGAAATGAGAAATTAGCAAGCACATTAGAAAAATTTACAAATGGTAAGAATCCCTTAATATTAAAAGGAGCTAGACGCTCAGGTAAGAGAAAAGATGGTGTAGGCTACACACCATGAAAATGCAGAAACTATAATTCCACCTAAGGTGTATCCAACTCCAAGATTTGTTCCTGAGGAGAATACAGCCTATAAAGCCAATTTAAGTATATTGAAAGAGTAACAAAAACATCATGTTGTAGTCACTGTAATAAGCTAGGTCATTTAAAATCCACCTATCCACAAGACATAAGAAGTGGATAATGAAAATAATGATTAATGATACTGACCCATCAGGACCCAAAAGAACTTGGGTACCTAAAGCTTGATGTCTTAATTTCAGGTTAATCCTCGAGCATCCAAATGGTATTTGGATAGTGGGTGTTCAAGGCACATGACAGGAAACCAGAAGCTGTTTTCACATATCCAAGCTGAAGAAGGAACAGTCACCTATGGAGATAATGGGAAAGGAACCATAGTAGGCAGTGGATCAGTAAATAGCAAACGAAAAACCATTATAGAAGATGTGCTATTAGTCAAAGGATTAAAACACAACCTCATCAGTATAAGTCAGCTGTGTGATAGAGGTCATCAAATCAAGTTTCAAGAATCAAAGTGCAGCATACTAAAGGATGGAGCAGTCATCTTTGAAGTAAATAGAGAGAAGAATTGTACGTGCTCTACCTTGAAGAACTCAAAGAGCAAAATGTGTGTCTGGCAGCCAGCAAAGACAAATCAACCAAGCTGTGGCACAGAAGACTAGGCCACTGCAGCTTGGACGGATTGAACAAGCTCAGAAAGAGGAATCTTGTGGAAGGTCTACCAAAAGTCAATGGAAAATTAGAAAGTATTTGTAGACCTTGTGCTAAGGGAAAGCACACAAAGAGTTCCTTCAAGTCAAAGACAGTGGTGACTACCTCAAAACCCTTAGAGCTCCTACATATGGATCTATTTGGACCAATGAGGACTACCAGTCTTGGAGGAAAGAATTTTGGATTTGTCATAGTAGATGATTACTCAAGATTCACATGGGTATCATTCTTAGAGCATAAAGATGATAGTTTTGATAATTTTGTCAGTTTCAGTAAGAAGGTCCAGAAAGATCAGAAGTTCAGTATTGTGTCCATTCGATCAGACCATGGTGGTGAGTTCCAAAATGAAAAGTTTGCTAGATTCTTTGATGATCAAGTAATTCAGCACAATTTCTCAGCACCAAGGACTCTACAGCAAAATGGTATAGCTAAGAGGAAGAATAGAACTCTCTTGGATATGGCAAGAACCATGCTCTCTGAATATGAGCTACCAAGATATTTTTGGGCTGAAGCAGTCAACACAGCCAGTTACATTGTCAACCGAGTAATGATCAGGCCAATACTGAAGAAGACTGCATATGAGTTGTTCAAAGGAAAGAAGCCCAAGGTAAGTCATTTCAGAATCTTTGGATGTCCTTGCTTCATTCACAACAACGGAAAAAGGGACATTGGTAAGTTGGATGCCAAGTCAGATGAAGGCATCTTTATGGGGTATACTTCTAAACCCAGAGGCTATAGAGTTTTCAATAAACGCTCTTTATTAATTGAACAAACTGTGCATGTTATTTTTGATGAAACTAACCCTTCTTGAGAAAGGAAGTAGATAGTGATAATGATGATGCAGATGAACTGTCCAAAAAGCTTAAAGATACATCAATTGAGGACAAGGATGATCCACCTCTGGAAGAATTACAACAAGAAGAAATTACTCATGAAAACCTTCTAAAGAATGGAGATACAAGAAAGATCACCCACTTGAGAATATCATTGGTGATCCATCCATAGGGGTAAGAACAAGAGGTAATGTAATTCCTTGTGATTACTTAGCCTTTGTTTCTCAAATAGAGCCTAAGACAGTCAATGAAGCTTTATCTGATGAATCTTGGATATTAGCCATGCAAGATGAACTAAATCAGTTCAAGAGAAACCAAGTATGGTCACTTGTTCCTAGACCATCCATCATTTAGTTATTGGCACCAAGTGGGTGTTCAGAAATAAACTGGATGAGTCTGGAGTAATCCTAAGGAACAAGGCCAGAATGGTAGCTCAAGGCTACTCCCAAGGGAAGGCATAGATTTCGATGAACCCTATGCACCTGTAGCTAGACTTGAGGCTATTAGGATTTTACTTGCTTATGCATCTGCATTTGATTTAAAACTATTTCAAATGGATGTCAAATTAGCCTTTTTAAATGGTTTTATCAAGGAGGAAGTTTATGTTGAACAACCTCCAGGTTTTGATAATACCGAATTTCAAATCGTGTATTTAAACTTCATAAGGCTTTATACGGTTTAAACCAGGCACCTAGAGCCTGGTATGAAAGGCTCAGTACCTTCTTATTAGATCATGGTTTCACTAGAGGTAAGGTAGACAGTACATTATTTATAAAATCTAAGGTTAAAAATATACTTCTTGTGCAAATATATGTATATGATGTATTTTGGATCCACTGATGAGTCTCTTTGCAAGTACTTTGAAAAGCTCATGCAGGGAGAATTCAAAATGAGCTTGATGGGGACCTGAGCTACTTCCTTGGATTGCAAATCAAGCAAGGGAAGGATGGCACTCATATCTGTCAAGCCAAGTACACCAAAGAGCTGTTAAAGAAATTTGGATTTGAAGGTGCAAAGCCATTACCAACTCCAATGAGCACATCAACCAGAATGAACAGTGATAAAAAGGTAAAAAGGTAGATCAAAGAATTATAGAGGTATGATAGGGTCATTACTTTATTTAACAGCAAGTAGACCAGACATTTTGTTTAGTGTATGCATGTGTGCTAGGTATCAAGCAGACCCAGAGAATCACACCTAATTTCTGTAAAAGAATATTTAGATATTTAGCTAGAACTCATGATTTAGGTCTGTGGTATCCAAAATCATGTAAAATAGATTTAGTAGGATATTCTGATGTGACTATGCTGGATGCAAGATAGATAGAAATAGCACCAGTGGTTGTTGTCAATTTCTTGCAGGATGTTTGATATCTTGGTCTTCAAAGAAACAAAACTCAGTGGCACTATCAACAGCTGAAGCTGAATATGTAGCTGCTGGAAGTTGTTGTACACAACTTCTTTGGATAAAGCAACAACTTGAAGTCTTCGGATTAAATATCAAATCAATTCCATTGTTGTGTAACAACACCAGTGCCATTAATCTAACCAAGAATCCAGTTCAGCACTCAAGGACAAAACATATTGAGGTTAGATATCATTTTATTCGTGATAATGTTGCAAATGGAAATATAGAAATATCCTTTATGATACAAATAGCCAACTAGCAGATATCTTCACAAAAGCCCTACTGAAGAGAGATTTACATCTCTTAGAGAATTGGGATGTGCAATTTGTGAAAAGATCATGTATTTAAAATGGCATATAAATTATTTTTAGAATAAATGAAAATTTCTCTCTCTCTCTCACTTTAAGCAAAAACTCAGTATATTACTCTTCCTTGACCGCTATTGTGTTAAAGCAGTTTGACTTGTCAAACCCTTTTGTCGCCTTGTGCCGTTACCGCCCTTTGCGCTTCCTGTTTTCGATAAATAATCTTAAATTAGTCCATCGTTCTGGGAACGACTCATCTTCTACCTTTACCCTTTTTCCTTTATCTATTCACCCAAAGTCGATGCCCTAACGATTTCGGCATCATCTCTCTGCACATTTGAAGCTTTCCCCCCTTGCCGCGAAGAATCCCTCGAAGGCTTCCATCTCTTCCATCATCTCCCTTCTCTAGAACCGTCCTTTCTCCTCTATACCTATGGCCGCTCCGATGATCTCCGAAAGCGTAGGGGGCTACAGTGCTGAGTTTTTGTCCCCTAAGGAGCAAGAAGTTTACCTTCGTGAAGACGAAGATTTGTGGAAACAAAGTGGTGGACGTTCAGAATCTTGAAAAAAGTGGCATGGGGAGTTTAGTAGAAGCCTTGAGAAGGATGCATGGATGGATGTTGCTACTTTCACCGAGGTAACTATCCAGACCTGGTGAAGCGTTTTTTCATTTGCTTGAAGTCAGAGGCAGATGGGTCCCTTGTCTCCTCAGTAAAGGGTATTCAATCAAGATAACACGTGAGTTATTGCATTCTTTGTTTGGAGTGAAGACGTCTGGGCATAGTGGTGTTCACTCAGTGAATGATGAGGCTAAAGGTCTCGGTATAATTGGTCCTGGTTTTAAGCTGAAGGATGGGAAATTGGATATAAATCAGATGTCAGCCTTCAATCGTTTACTTCATTTCATTGTCTGCCAGATTATAGTTCCTCGGAGTGCTACTTTTTCTTCATGTACTAGGGCAGATTCGGACATAATGTTCTGGGTAATTCAAACAAGGAGATTAACTTGGCCGAAGTCATGATTCAGAGAATGAAGTTTGCCAGTACTCAAATCTGGGAACAAAGAGCAAACTGAATGTTTCCTTACCATATGCCATCTACTCTCTAAGATTTTCAAGCATTTCAGAGTGGATGTATCTGGAGCAGTTGTAGAAAAGATGGGCCAGTCTATAAGGTCCAGAAACTTAAAGAGAGTGGTTTTTCAGTGCAGAATGGATATTGACCAAGACCTCTGTGGCCGAGGGAGAAGCCATATTGTGATGTAGAAATTCCTGATGTTCAGGAACGGCAGTAGTAACACCACCATTAGACAGCAGGCAGTAGCACCAGCAGAGCAGTAGCGAGCCGAAGAGTCACCAGCAGAGCAGCAGCAGCAGAAGAGTCAGTAGCAGAGCAGCAGGCAGTAGCACCAGCAGTTCAGCCAGAATCTCTTACAGCTCCTGTGGTTGAGGAGGAAGTGGCGAAAAAGCCAGTGATTCGCCTACCTCCATATTGGCTCAATTCTTAGGAATTTAGTTGAATCACTCTCTCCACGCGAATGGACTCTCGGTCTGGTGAAGTTGAAATGGAAGATGTTGTGGCAGGCCACATTGAAGAATCAATTCCTGTGGAGCAGTCCCAGTGCTCCAGTAGATCCAGTTGAAGAAAGCTCCTGATCAGGGGAGCAATAGAAGTTGAAGAGGAAGCTCCTCCTCGGGGGGAGCAGTCTATTGAAAAACCAGCACCTCAAAGGAGGCAAAAGGTAGTTCACAGAAAATTCAGACAGAGCCCACAGGAAAGTCAATCTGAATCCGGTTTTGGATGTGTTGAAGGCTCAGGGAGAGATTCTGTCAGCAGTGCAGTCCAGTGTCCAAGGAATTATTGCCAGCCAGCTTCAACTACTTCTGAACTATCCTCAGTTAGAAATGCTATGAATGGTTCAACAAGGAATGGCAGATATGAAGTCGATGCTAGCAGTTCTTTCTAGCCAAGTGGAGTTTCTCCTGCAGCTACTCAGAGCAGACCAGCTGCTGTTCCCCGCCACCAAGGCCTCCTTTCAAGAGTCTTGGCCAGCTGGGCCATCAGCTCAAGCATCAGGGCACCAGGGCCACCAGTGCCAGCTTCAGGCTCATCAGGACCCTCTTCAGTTGTCAGAGAAGGTCAAGATAAAGGGAAAGAGCCCATGACAGCTACTAAGGCCCATGAAACTTCAAATCTTGCAACTCCACCCCCTCTCCTCACCTCCATCTCCTTCTACACCCCCTCCTGCTTCACCAACCATAAAACACCCTGTGCCTCGCACCCAACCATCTTCATCCTTCACTTCATCTCAACCTTCCTTCTCTCCCACTCCTTCTCACACCTCAGCTCCATCATCACCTCACCTTCTTCATCTCCACCTCAGACCACTTCATTCACCCATCCTCCTCCTTCACCCCAAACACCTTTTCTATCCTCCTACTCCTCCTCTTCTGTCACCTTCCTCCGGAAAACCCTCTACTACTTGGTGTCCTTGACACAAATCTGCCGGATGATTTTGAAAGAACACCCTCATCACTATTCTCTCCACTACTTCTCATATCCTACAGGACTGATCCTCCCAGTCCTGCCAAGAAGAAGAGGAAATCTTCCTCCTCTCTTAGCACCCCCTCTGTACCTTTATTCCCTCCTCTTTGGTATTCTCTTACCCTCGACCCTAGAGAAGACCTATCTCAGGGAATATTTTCAAAAGTGCATCCTCTCCACCGTCTATGGTATTCCTTTCCTCAACCTCTCCGAGCATCTAAACATTATTCTTCCTCTTACCCAGCTGTCCCACCCTCAAAATCCAAAATCTTTGGGGCACTGAGTTCAAGAATGAAGATCAGTGGGCATCTGTCAAGGGCAATAAGGCTCAGTAGCAAATATTTGAGTGCCAGGGCCGGATCTCTTACCCATAGAGCTCACCCACTCACTTTTTCTGAGTGGTTCATCATTCAGCATAAGAACTCATGGGGTCCCTTTATTCTGAAAGAGATTCGAATTGCAAGAACTTTCAGCTGTATAGTGATTTTTGCTACTTGAACAAGCTGCCTGAAGTGCAGTTCTATCAATTTCATTCAGCCTTAGTGATGTTGAGATTAAACGTCCAATAATCTTCCCCTCTCAGTGGACTTTGCCAATCTCAAACTTAGCCTTAAGTTCTTCTGCCAAAGCTACACTCTTTAGTGGTTGAGTCAGATGCTGGATCATGCACTGGATATGTTTTCTAGGCAGATGGTCGTTTGTCAGCAAGTTGGGCAGATTACCCCCTTCTTGCGGTTCATTTTCAGAGAATATCACTCTGGCCGCATCTCTCCCAAACCTTGGCCCCACTCATTTCTAATGTGAAAGCTTACTCCCACCATAGGGAAACTCTCTACAAGGAACCCCATCTTCAATTACAGGCAATCACAGTTCCTTGGTTCGTCAAGCTAAGCCCATTCTTTCAGCCGAAGCCTTCATGGATCTCAACTCCATAAACCCAATTCAAGAGATCTATGTTCAGTGGGCAGCCAGATATTCACCTTCTATGCTTTGAAGCAGGATCTGCTTGATCAGAAGATTTTCTATCCAATCTCTCTGGATAGATTTCTCCATCGTGCCAGCTTTGGAAAGAGCACTTACTTCAGATTTATCTTAGACCCTCATCAGTATGAAGAATTCTTGGAAAAGCAATGACAACTTTACATTCAAAGGGCCATTCCATCCATTGGTCCTAATTTTTTAGTTGCTTCTGGGGTTTTCCAACAGACTTTTGAAGACCTTGACATCAAGGCATGGGCTGTCATCTCACAGCATTCCTCTTTGTTGTCTCCTATGTACTATCTTCCTCCCACTTAATACAATGATTTCTCTCTTCTTTGTCTCATAGACTATCTTTTTGCTTATTGACAAAATGGGGAGAAACTCACTATTCTGAAAAACATGTTTTTGTTGTATAATGTTTAGTATATTTTGTCATCAAAAAGGGGGAGATTGATGACCAAACTTTCCCCATATAAATTACTTCACTTATTTATATACATTAATTTTGATGATTAACAAATAGTACTAATGAATGACTTGACCTTTGAGAACAAGAAATAAAAGAAAATGAAAGTTCAAGACAATCAGGTAAGTCTCATTTCATGCTTTGTCCAAGTCTTTTTATCGACTTCTATTGATAAGCAGAACGATTTCCTTCTGACCGAAAAGATTCAATCAAACCGATACCGCAAACCTTTCTAGCCGTAACGATTTCGTAAGTTCTCGTAACGATTTCTTTGAAACTCGTAACGACTTGGTAGCCGTAACGATTTCTTTAGTTCTCGTAACGATTTCTTTGAAACTCATAAGACTTGGTAGCCGTAACGATTTCTTTAGTTCTCGTAACGATTTCCTTGAAACTCGTAACGACTTGGTAGCCGAAACGATTCTTTAGTTCTCGTAACGATTTCTTTGAAACTCGTAACGACTGGTAGCCGAACGATTTCTTTAGTTCTCGTAACGATTTCTTTGAAACTCGTAACGACTTGGTGCCGTGCGTAACGATTTCTTTAGTTCTCGTAACCATTTCTTTGAAACTCGTAACGACTTGGTAACCGTAACGATTTCTTTAGTTCTCGTAACGATTTCTTTGAAACTCGTAACGACTTGGTAGCCATAACGATTTCTTTAGTTCTCGTAACGATTTCTTTGAAACTCGTAACGACTGGTAGCTGTAACGATTTCTTAGTTCTCGTTACGATTTCTTTCAAACTTGTAACGTCTTGATAAGTGTTCACAATGATTTGCTTTGCGCAACGATTTCTTTAGAGTTCATACGACTTGATAAGTGTTCATAACGATTTGCTATGACTCATAACGAATTTCATAAGTCATTCAGTTATCGATTTCATATCTTGATATCTTATTCATCTTAAAGCATGACCGGTCAAAGTCCACGTAGATATCTCTCTGACGCTTTTGCATTTATGAGATCTGAACATATCTCTGCATGCATGCAGACCATATCATCCTTTATCGTGCCTACTCTGATACGTCCTTTAGACTTAAGCTATTGGCATTACTATTTCTGACTATTGCCACTGACGTTGACTGACATCAGAGACAGCCTATCTGTCTGCTATTTAAGATTGACATCTATGCAACCTCTGAACTAGCTTCTTGGTACAACGTTAAACAAATAGAAGCCATCGGATACCTTTGAAGATCTCATCTCTTTGCGTGCTCAAGTGATCAAAAGACAGTGACAGAAGCTTCAAAGACTCAGATGTCATTCAGTCTAACGACTACTCAAAAGGAGACAAC
Organism: Colocasia esculenta; assembly: GCA_014218235.1. Taxonomy (NCBI): domain Eukaryota; kingdom Viridiplantae; phylum Streptophyta; class Magnoliopsida; order Alismatales; family Araceae; genus Colocasia; species Colocasia esculenta. The sequence goes on from CM024755.1 coordinate 129,399,832, forward strand.
GGACTCCTTATGTCTATATTTCAAATTGAAAGAATATATACAAGTCAGAAGAACAGAAGAAACAACAAGTTCAAGAAATTCAAATTTTCTGAAGAAAGTTTTGAGCAGAAAACTTCATTTCTCTTAGCTTTTGCTCTTTTGCTCTCTCTAGCTAGTGAAAAAGATCTTTTGAAGAGGAGCTTGTGTAGTTCTGAGGGTGAGCCTAGATTTAGATTCTTTGCTCTCAGTGCTAGGTCCTTCAGATCATTGCTTGTTGCAGTTTGATCTAGGGCTTGTCCTTCAAACCTCTCCTTGTGTGTTGTTCCCTTCTGGTGTGAAGGAAGACCTGGTGGTATCCAGGGTGTTGTTCCCTTCTGGTGTGAAGGAAGACCTGGTGGTATCCAGGTGTTGTTCCCTTCGGGTGTGAAGGAAGACCAGCTGAGCTGGGTGTGTTGTTATGTCCTTAAGGGGGACTGTACCCTTATTAGTGAAATCCTGAGGTATTGCTCAAGGACTGGACGTAGGTCTCCCGTGGAAAGGAGTTCCGAACCAGGATAAAAATCCTTCTGTCTTGTGGTTGCATTTTGTGTGATTTCTATCTCATTTCCTCTAACACTAACCTTCATTTAAGTTGTTGTGCAATCCTTTTAGTGAACAGGTTTTAATCGAAGATCAAATTTTTAATAACCCATTCACCCCCCCCCCTCTAGGCTAGCTAGCTGAGCAACACTATCTCGCTACTCTCATCTGTTCACTATCACCTTGTACTCTCATCTAGTTCATCTATTACTCTCATCCCTTCTTAGTACTCTATTTGGCCATACAATTGATTATCTAAAATAACAAGTGCTATATGCCAGTGCAATAGGGCTCGGTCTGGTCCTGGGGAGAGCTCTCGGAGAGTGCTATTTCCTTGCAAGGGTTACATGATCAGGATGTGTACGACATGCATCCAGTGCCATTTAATACTATAATAATTAAATGATGACAATCAAAGTGCGATCTACTCAAGTGCTATACAAGCGCTATCGTTACATGCTATTATCGTTACATGGCCATTCCATTATCATTCTCGTTGTGCTATTTTCACTATACCAGTGCTACTGCTCTCTTTCTATCGTTACTTTCTCTACATGACTATACTCTTTCGTTACCCTACCATTTAAGACATTAATTATTTAAAGCATGCTTGTCCTCATGAGATATTAAGTCCTATTGGGCGTATTTCACTCATTCTACGTATTTTATTCATGTGTTCAGGTGAGTCGGATGGTGACCACACTCACGAGGATGGGTACGAGGATGATGTTTAAGAGTGACCAGTTCAGCAACCCGTGCTTTAGTAGTTAGTTAGTATAGTTATGAGTCAGTTAGTCGTTATGTAATAGTTTGGATTTCAATAAAGTACTATGGGCCCTAGTTTTGGCTTTGATAGATGGATGTAATGGATATTTGATGGATTATTAATGAAATTGGAGTTATTTGATATTATTCCCATTTGTACAATGGTTTATCATTTATGCTCGCTCTGTACTATTTAATAATTGTAATGCCTCTCTGATATTCTGTGTCGGGGCGTTACAATTTTGTGGTATCATAGCTTAGGTTATTCTTAAGTATAGGATGATCTAGGTTTGACCTTCCTTCACTTAGAGTCTAAATTCCGTACCTACGTGAGATGGGTAGAACCAAGGGTAATAAGATAAAACCAACTCACACATGCACAAACTTAGTGCAAACTCAAAATCTTACATTTAAATTCTCTTTTGAAGGAACTTAAACCATAACAATGGTAGCGGAGCATGCTCAACTTCGGGACATGCATCACACAATTCAACAACTTACACAGGCATTACTCCAGGCTACTAGAGTGAATAATAACAATAACCGAGGAGCTGGTGAATTACATAGGAATTTCCGCAACTTGAATCCGCCTCGATTCAGTGGGACCACTGATCCCGATGAGGCAGAGAATTGGTTGAAGGAGATTAAGCGTGTTTTCCGCATCATGCAATGTGCTGACGGAGATAAACTTATTTTAGCAACTTTCCAGCTTGATAGGGACGCCCGCACGTGGTGGGAGTCCATTGAGGCAACAAGGGCTGATGCACAGTTCACCTTGGATGAGTTTAAGGAGCACTTCAACTCCAAATACTTCTCAGAAGGAGTCCAAGAGAGGAAAGCCTCTAAATTTGCAGCACTCATACAGAGGAATCTCACTATTGCTGAGTACGAAGCTCAGTTATCCCAATTGGCACATTACGCCAATCATCTGGTCAAGACTAAGAAAATGAAAGTAAAGCACTTTCTTAATGGGCTCAGGCCCACATACATCACGCACCTGGCACCTTCGAACATCCAGACTTATCTAGAGATGGTAAGGAAAGCACAATTGCTGGAGGATGCGACCGACTTCACCGAGCACATCAAAGGTAGAATGGTAAAGAAGGAATAGACATCCGGAGCACCGAGTAAGCCTACTAATGGCAAGAAAAGGCCGTTAAGTATCACTGACGGGCCAAGCCAGGAGCGGAAGCCCAAAGTCCCCACCTCTACTGCTCTAACCAACAAACCAAGATGCAAGCATTGTGACAAGCTAGGTCACACGGCAGAAGAATGCTGGAGAAAGGTAGGCGCATGCCTACGTTGCGGGAGTCGAGAGCACCGTATACCCGACTGCCCTCTACTTAAGGAGAATGAGAAGCGTCCTGCAACAGAGAAAACTCGGCCGACTGCAGGCCCTACATGAGGTGGAGACCACCGAAGAAGGTGGAGTTGTGGAAGGTACACTACCTGTCTTTTCCCAGTCAGCATTTGTTTTGTTTGATACTGGCGCAACACATTCGTTCATCTCACAAGCATTTGCTGATACATTAACTGAAAAACTTGCATCTATGGAATTTGAATTACCTATCACAACACCACTTGGAGAAAAGGCTCAATTGAATAAATATTTTCCATTAGCTGATGTAAGGATTGGTGAACTCATTCTTAGAGCAGACCTGATCTGTATGCCCATGGAGGGCTATGATGTTATTCTGGGAGCCGATTGGCTATCCACATGTGGGGCTATCGTGGATTGTAGAAGAGGGAAAATTTCCTTTAGTGAATTCCCTATGTTGAATTTCACGGGACGTAGACACAAGAGGCACTTGTCTCTCGTCTCTGCTATTAAAGCACAAAACATGATAAGAAAGGGCTGTGTGGCATTTCTTGCCGCAATTGTGGTTGAAAAGAATGTAACTAAGATATCAGACTTACATATAGTGTAAGAATACCCCGATGTGTTTTCCGATGAGCTGTCAGGCATTCCACCTGAAAGAGATGTGAATTTCTCAATTGATCTCATACCTGGAGCGGCACCGGTATCACGCCAACCCAACAGGATGCCCCCTTAGAATTAAAAGAGTTGAAGGAACAATTGATGGAGTTGCTGGAAAAGGGTTTTATCCAACCAAGTACTTCTCCTTGGAGAGCACCAGTGTTGTTCATTAAGAAGATGGACGGATCCATGAGATTATGCATCTACTACAGGCAGTTAAATAATCTCACTATCAAGAACAAGTACCCTCTGCCTCATGTTGATGAATTGTTTTATCAGATATCAGGAGCAAAGTGTTTTTCTAAGATTGACCTTAGATTGGGATATCATCAGATGAGAATTAAAGATGCGGACATCTACAAGACAGCTTTCAGGAGTAGGTATGGTCATTATGAATTTGTAGTCATGCCTTTTGGACTAACCAATGCTCCTGTAGCTTTTATGTAATTGATGAACAGCATATGTCGGCCATACCTTGACAAGTTCATCATTGTGTTTATTGATGATATTCTCATATATTCCAAGACCAAGGAAGAGCATGAGGAGCATCTGAGGATCACTCTGCAGATTTTACGAGACAACAAGCTCTATGCCAAATTGAGCAAGTGTGAATTCTGGCTCGAGGAGGCGTCATTCCTAGGCCACATTATATCCAATGATGGTATCACTGTCGATCCTTCCAAGGTAGAAGCCGTACTCAACTGGGAAATACCGACCAATGTCACTAAGATCAGAAGCTTTCTTGGACTGGCTGGTTACTATAGACGGTTCATAAAAGACTTCTCCAAGATAGCTATACCTCTTACGCGACTTACGTGGAAAGAGAACCCCTATGTCCGGAGCAAGGAGTGCGAGAAGAGCTTTCAGACACTTAAGCAATTGTTGACTTCTGCACCTGTCCTCGCGTTACCAGTCGAGGGCGAAGGATTCTCAATCTACACTGATGCATCTGGAATCGGTCTAGGCTGTGTGTTAATGCAGAATGAGAAGGTGATAGCGTATTCTTCAAGACAGTTGACGCCACATGAAGTTAATTATCTTGTCCATGACTTAGAATTAGATGCTATGGTATTTGCGCTCAAGATATGGAGGCATTATCTGTATGGGGAACAATTTATTGTCTACTCCGACCACAAGAGTCTGAAGTACTTGTTTTCTTAGAAGGTGTTTAATATGAGACAAAGGAGATGGCTGGAGTACTTGAAGGATTTTGATTTCAATATTCAATACCACCCAGGCAAAGGTAATGCAGTAGCTGATGCACTCAGCAGGAAGCCAGTAGCTTCGTTATCGTGTTTAGTCATGGGCGAGATGCAATTACTTGAGCAGTTCGCTAGTCTGGATCTAAATATTAAGCAAATAAGTGATAAGATGATAGTTTCCAACCTTAGAGCTCAACCCGACATTTTTTTCGAGATCAGGCAGCAATAGGATAACGACCCATTCTTGATCCGAGTCAGAGAGACCATAGCAGATAAGCCTGATTTCTCTGTTACTGAAGATGGGAGACTATTATTTCAAGCCAGGACATGTGTGCCTGACAATGAAGAGTTGAAGAGAAAGCTAATGGATGAAGCCCACAAGAACAAGTATACTATTCACCTAGGAGCAACCAAGATGTACCAAGACACGAAAAGGTCATTTTGGTGGCCCAACATGAAGCATGAGGTGGCTGAGCATGCCGCACACTGCCTCACATGTCAATAGGTGAAAGCTGAACATCGTCGTCCTGCGGGTGTACTTAGACCCTTAGACATACTTGAATGGAAGTGGGAGAGTATCGGCATGGATTTCATCATGGGTTTACCCCGAACTCATGGTGGACTTGATGTTATATGGGTTATTGTGGAACGTTTGACTAAGTCTACACATTTTCTTGCCATTAAGAGTACCTGGAGTGTTGATGTGCTAGCAGCCTTGTATGTGAAAGAGATAGTAGGACTGCATGGAGTCCCCGTGACCATAGTCTTAGACCGTGACCCCAGATTCACTTCTAGATTCTGGAAGGGACTTCAGACTACATTGGGCATGAAACTCAATTTCAGCACTGCCTTCCACCCACAGACGGATGGACATGATGATCAGATCATCCCCATACAATTTCATAAATTATATATCTATTTTGGTGATTAACAAAATCCTAACATTAGTATCTAACAAGTTTTTATGAAGCTTAGTCACAGGAATAAACTAGGAAAATCAAGCAAAGACTTGTAAGTAAATCCTTACATTGTTGTCTTTAATTTTTCAGAGCATGAAATTTCTCTAAGTACACAACAACTCATTTTGAAGTATAATGATTTCATAAGTCATCGCAAAGAATAACTCTTTCCTAAGTTTCATATCATTTTTGGTTCGCATCGATTTTGATCTGAGAATGATTCTCTAAGTGATCGCATCGATTTCGATCTCAGAACGATTCGCTAAGTGATCGCATCGATTTCGATCTCAGAATGATTCGCTAAGTGATCGCATCGAATTCAATCTCAGAACGATTCTCTAAGTGATCGCATCGATTTCGATCTCAGAATGATTCGCTAAGTGATCGCATCGATTTCGATCTCAGAACGATTTGCTAAGTGGTCGCAACGATTTCAATCTCATAATGATTTCGTAAGTGAGCATAACGATTTGCTCTCATAACGATTCAACAAGTGAGTATAACGATTTCAATCTCACAATGATTTCGTAAGTGAGCATAACGATTTGCTCCAATAACGATTCGACAAGTGAGTATAACGATTTCAATCTCACAACGATTTCGTAAGTAAGCATAACGATTTGCTCATAACGATTTGCTTATAGTGTCATAATGATTGGGTTATAACGATTTGCTCATAACGATTTGCTTATAGTGTTATAACGATTTGGTTATAACGATTTGCTCATAACGATTTGGTTATAACAATTTGCTCATATGATTTGCTTATAGTGTTATAACGATTTGGTCATAACAATTTGCTTATAACGATTTGCTCATAACGATTTGGTTATGAATGCATAACGATTTATGCGTACAACGATTTGTTTACGAATGAGCAACGATTCACATGAACAATGACTCATACACAACGATTCTATAAGTCATGTTGATATCAACTTCATGAGCTATAATGACTTCATATTTATATATCTTGACAAGTCAAAGTCATCCCGCGTATTTCTCTGTTATCCATGCATTAAATATAACCGTACATTTCTCTGCACGATGCATGTCTAGATATCTTCTATTCTTATGCTCCGGCATGTAATATCTTTTTGGAAAGATAGAATGGAAATTTCTATCTTGATGTATTCTCACTCTAACGTTGACTGACAACAAGAGACAGCTTAGTTGTCTACGTTTTAGCATTAAATGTGTGCAAGTCTCTGACAGCACGACTCTATACAACGTTGGATAAAGTAGAAGCTGGAGGATATCTGTATGGCCTCGAATTTCCGTCGCATTAATTGTATTTGTGTATTTGTGCTTGTGTATGTATGTACATATTTACGTACGTATTAATTAGTACAAGTACGTGTGCATGTGTTTATATTAAATATAAATAATGTATGTATTGCATGGTGATAGTATGGATATAATACCATATACATATTGCATGTATATACGCATGGTATGCATGTTTTCTGCATATTTTAGAGTTCTGGCCGAAGACCATCTTGTTGTCAACCCCTAGCCGTTTAGGTGGTGTTAGCATCCAGACATGGACGCCAAGACTAATCCAGGCGTCCAGCGACATGGACGCCAATCTCTCTGGCCTGCATGCGCAGCAGAGCTGCAAGCCTCTGAAACAAGAAAGCCAACCATTGGGGGACTGTCCCCAACGGCTCTGAAGGCTGTCAAGTCACCTGGTGAGTGGGAGAGAGACTCTCCTTACGTCTGAACCCGAAATGGCCTCTTCCCACTCCTCTCTTCACCCTTGCAAGAGGAGAAAAGAGAAAAGAAAAATCCTAGAGAGAAACTGAGAGAAAACCCCACTTTGGAACCCAAAATTCCCCAACCTAAAGATTTTTTCGGAGATCTGCTGCTTCAAGGAGGTTGCTGGATCAACGAGGAAGGCTTCCCCGACATCCCCTGCTGTGGAGATCATCCAGGAGCCGGAGGAAGAAGATCTAGGAGGGAGTTCTGCACTTTCTTGGGACTGCCCAAGGAGGGCTTCACCAACACCCTAGATCCTTTGGAGAAATTTTTAAAAGGCAAGTGACCTATCCATGATGTTCCCGTATGTGTCTAGGTCGTTTCTATTATTTTTATGGATTTTTCCTCGAGTCCTAGACCCTCCCATTCACCCAAGTTTGAGAGCTCGGGTCTGTGTTTCAGCACAGACCTGCATTGACGGCAAGGTCAATGGACGCTGATATCATGCTTGGCGTCCATCGACCATGTCGCTGACCATGAGTCAGCGGCCAGAGACTGCCGCCAAGTTCCTCTGGACAGAACAGTGAACTGTTCTGCCCTTCCTTACATTAATTTCGGTATGGTTTCCGTGATGAGGATATATGGTAATCCTATACTCTATGTATATAGTCAATTGTGGTGTGTGGATGAGTGTGATGTGTGGTGGTGAATGTTGGAATATTGTACCCCTTAAACTTGTGAGCATGACTTGTTGAAAATCTTGCAAATCCATGTTTCATATTAGGATTAGTCTGGATGCCTTGGTTTTGTCTGATCATGAAGATTAGTGGGTCAGTATACGTGTATGCAATTTTGTTAAATTATCCATGCTTGTATAAATTGCCAATAAATCCGGTTCGGTAAGTAAAAAGACATACAAGATAGATTGTGATGATTAATCTATAGATGTATGATTTAGGATAATCTTGTATTCTCAAATCATGCATATGTTAGTAGCCTCTGTTAAAACACTAAGTGGCAAATTGCAAGATGTGTTAAACCCCATGTTAACTTAAGTTGTGAATAGCATGCTAAATAGGTGTTTTATTTTCTGTAAATTCCATTTAGCTCAGAAAAATCTGAAAAATTGAGTGTATGATCTAGAACCTGAAAATAGCATGTGGTTAAAATTTCAGGTCATTTGGACCAGTATATAAGAAGTTATGTATTTTTCATGTGAAAGGCAATAATCTATGTATGTTCTCGTAATGTGATTAGATAGTGCTTAAACCTAACTTGAATGGTGAAATTACTGTGTGTTAAGCTCCTGAAATCTGTAGTGCCATGTTAGGAAAAACAGAGATGTGCATGTGAGTGAGAAAGTAAATGAGATGAAAAGTGCTATGTGTAAAATCATGTGTAAATCGGTAAAATGTGTAAAGTGTAACTGTGCCAATGTGACACTGCTTCCGTAGAGGGCAGTGGAGCTGTATCAGGGAAAAGTCCCCCTGAAAGTTCAGTGTGTAAGTGACCCTAAGGGCATTAGGGGGAAATCCTGGAGGTGGACAAGTACCACTGGTTAGGGTGGAGACTTGTTCTCCCGGTCTGCGCAGTCCAAGAGTCGCCATTGGAATGCCTAGATGGCGTCTATGTGTAATGTGATGTGTATATGTCCTTCTTTGGTGGTTTGGACTATGTGTCACGGCACCTAAAATGTGTAATGTGAAATGTGTAATGTGTATGTGTCCATGTGTAAATGTGTAAGTGAACAATGTGAATGTGTATGTGCAAAGTGTAACCATGTGAAAGAGAAACTTGTGTAAAGAAAATGTGAAATTCTAAATGTGAAAATATGTTGTTGAAATCCATGAGAGACAAATCTGAAACCATGTGAAATCAGTAAATTCATGTTGTTATTATCATGTGTATGTGTGCAAAAATGCCTAGAATCCATGTTAGGATAATTAATGAGCACGTGTGCAAATAGCATGATCGGTTATTCACATGATTTGTTTTAAGCGATATTGTAGCTCTCATGTATAGGTTTTCAGCCATTAAACCATGTGAAACCAGTAACTTAAAGCATGTGAAAATGTCTATGTATGTGTTTAAAAACATGTAGGATCCATGCTAGTCGTGTTTTCCTTTCATGTATGCACAATGTTCATGTGGGTAGCTCTCATGTCTCGGTTCTTTAAAGACAAAATTTCATGAGTAAATTGAATAGAGAGCATGTGATAGGTAAAATTTTATTCTTAGAAATCTAAAAGCATGATCCATGTATAAACTTGTAAAACTTTCATGATAGGTTGAAACCCCCGAATGACTAGCATGCCATGTGTTGTAAATTTTGAATGTGCATGTAGGTACCCCTATGACTTATACGTGTATGTTATGAGTAGCGTTTCTTGCTGAGTCTTTGGACTCACTCCTTGCTTCGGCGTACAGGTGTAGTTGGTGACGTGGCGCCTTTGGAGGAGACAGTGGAGACGGACTCCGAGCGCGGAGATTAGCTAGTTTTGGAGCTTCTTTGTGATTTGTGTATTTCATAGTATGTACTTTGAACATTGTATTAGAATTATCATGAAAAGGATGTATAAGTGTGGACATTATGTATTTTTATTTCAGCAGTTTAAATTATGTGAACTTTAGTTCTTTATTGTTAATTGCAAACTTCATGTATGTTAAATGTGGATGATGAATGAATGGAGACAGTTGTCTTTTTACTTCCGCTACTCTGTTGTATATTCGCGTGTATCTCAGCTGTATGTATCGTTTGGGTAAATGTCCCACTGTGAGGACTCTTGCTATACCGACGTGGGTTGGTATAACCATACCGGTATAATGAGGGCCGTCACAGTGATTGGTATCAGAGCGACCAGTTGAGATTGCACATGAATATACCTAAGTCATCATCCCCATTGTATGCAAAATATGTCCACATGTGTAGAAAACACTAATGAGAAGTGAAAGATAGATAAGAAAATGGTTAGAAAACTTAATAACCTAGCTCTAATGCTGGCTGAAATTCTATTACAGCCATGGCTTCGAGAGGTAGGCATGGTGGAGCGTCGGCCCGTGAGGACGAGCTGCGACGTGATGATCAGGCGGAGCAACAGGCCCCGGCACCGCGAGGCCCTGTACTTCCCCCACCGCCTGTGGACTACGGAGTATTCATGCAAGGTCTGGTGCAAGCCATGCAGACGCAAGCTCATACCGAGGCAGCACTCCAGGCCCAGTTAGAGGCCCAGGTATAATAATTAAACAACTAGTAGTTTGCTATTTAAATTGCATGATATTGTGTTTATTGTGTATTGTTACTGTTTAATGTTGCAGGCTCAGGCACCAGCTCAGGACCAAGGTGGACCATCCATCATGGAGCGATTCAAGAGGATGACCCCACCCGCTTTTAAGGGGGAGAGTGATCCATTAATGGCAGAAAACTGGTTGAGGGAGAAATGGAACAATATCTGGAGGAGAAGAAGGCTTCGCAGAAGAGGCCGACAACGACTTTCCAGCGGCAGGATAAGAAGAAAACGGTGTACTAGACACCGCAGAAACCAATGATAGTCAGCGCTCTCAGGTACCTTCTGTACATTCCCCTGGTGTGAAGGAAGAGTGTCCCCACTGCGGGAAGACACACGGTGGTTTTGAGTGTTGGTTAGTAGCGGGTAGATGCTTGAAGTGTGGGAGCAGCGACCACAAGATCAAAGAGTGCCCAAGACTTCAGCAAGGAGCTCAGCGTGGAACGCCAGCACCAGCAATAGCGGCAGCCGCGCCAGCTACAGGAAGACCAGGAAGGCCTCGAGCCCCAGCTCGAGTGTTTGCTTTAGCTCGCGAGGACGCCGAGCAGGCGGAGCATGTCACCGAAGGTACGGTTTTGCTTTTCGGTGTGCACGCTCGGGTTTTGTTTGATACGGGTGCTACTCACTCGTTCATTTCCGAGCGGTTCGCTAGGCAGTTAGCCCTAGAGTCAGGCATAGAGTCTGAGGAGTTAGAGGTTCCTTTGTCTGTGCACACCCTTGCGGGTATGGTATCGACTAGGAAGTGCATTCCGTCGTTACCTGTGTGCATTGAGGATAGATTCCTAGATGGGTGTTTCTTCTTGCTAAAGATGAAAGACTATGATTGCATTCTTGGTCTGGATTGGCTAGAGGAGCACTATGCGTTAGTGGATTGTCGTCGGAAGAAGATTGTTTTCCGCATTCCTGGTGAGGACGAGTTCTCTCATCCCTTTCCAACGAACTTAGCGGGAAAGTTAGTTATCTCTGCCATGAAGGCGATGCGCATGGTGAACAAGGGTTGTGACGCATTTCTTGCCAGCGTTATGCTAGTACCGATGCTAGTTCGTCACTGACCTCGCAGAGATCGATGTGGTGCAGGATTTTCCAGATGTCTTTCCCGATGACTTGTCTGGATTGCCACCGGATAGGGAGATAGAGTTCACTATAGAGTTGCTTCCAGGCACCTCTCCTATCTCGAAGGCCCCATATCGGATGGCACCTGCAGAGTTAGCAGAGTTGAGGAAGCAATTGCAAGAATTGCTTGATAAGGGATTCATTCGCCCTAGTGTTTCCCCTTGGGGCGCACCTGTATTATTCGTCAAGAAGAAAGACGGGTCACTTCGGTTGTGTATTGATTATAGGAAGTTGAACCAAGTGACTGTGAAGAACAGGTATCCCTTACCTCGGATTGATGATCTGTTTGACCAGTTGCGAGAGGCATCAGTCTTTTCCAAGATTGACTTGCGATCTGGTTATCATCAGTTGAGAATTCGGAGTGAGGATGTGTCCAAGACGGCATTTAGAACCCGTTATGGACATTATGAGTTCTTGGTCCTTCCTTTCGGATTGACCAACGCCCCTGCAGCGTTCATGGATCTCATGAACCCGGTGTTTAGTCCGTATTTAGATAGCTTTGTTGTTGTGTTCATTGATGACGTGTTGGTCTACTCTCCGGATGAGGCCACACATCGTCAGCATTTGAGGTTAGTCTTAGAGGTTCTCCGTGAGCACAAGCTGTATGCGAAGTTCAGCAAGTGCGAGTTCTGGTTGCGCGAGGTTCATTTTCTCGGGCATGTTATCTCCGGCGCTGGTATAGCTGTTGATCCAGCAAAGGTCCAGGCAGTTATGGATTGGGAGGTTCCCAGGACCCCTTCGGAGATTCGTAGTTTCATTGGGTTAGCTGGTTATTATCGGCGATTCATTGAGGGTTTCTCATCCATCGCCGCCCATTTGACAAAGCTGACCCGGAAAGGTGAGAAGTTCGTATGGTCTGAGGCATGTGAGCGTAGCTTTCAGCTATTGAAGGCTAAGCTTACTTCTGCTCCGGTATTGGTATTGCCTAGTGGTCTAGAGGGCTTTGCCATCTATACGGATGCGTCTCGGATCGGGTTAGGCTGTGTACTCATGCAGCGAGAAAGGGTAGTGGCTTATGCTTCTCGTCAGTTGAAGGAGCATGAGAGGAACTATCCAACTCATGACTTGGAGCTCGCAGCAGTGGTTCATGCACTAAAGATCTGGAGGCACTATCTTTATGGTGTCAGATTTGAGGTGTTTACCGACCACAAGAGCTTGAAGTATCTTTTCTCCCAAAAGGAATTAAACCTGAGGCAGAGAAGATGGATTGAGTTCTTGAAGGACTATGACTTCGACCTTCAGTATCACCCTGGAAAGGCGAATGTCGTAGCGGATGCTCTTAGTAGGAAGAGGTCTTCGCTCCAGCAGGATTGGAAGATGTTGGAGGATGCAGCGTGCTCTATGACCGAGTTAGAGCCATCGCTGTGTCAGGCTTTTGTAGCTCAGCTATCCCTTAGATCCTCAGTCTTGGATGAGGTGATTGAGCAGCAGAAAGCCGACCCTAGATTGTTAGAGTTAGTGGGTAAGGCGGGCATTGCTCGTGATGAGGACGGTGTGATTAGATTTCAGCACCGTGTTTGTGTCCTGATGTAGTAGATGTCCGTGAGCATGTGTTAGCGGAGGCTCATAGATCGCGATTCTCTATTCATCCGGGTAACACTAAGATGTATCAAGACCTGAAGAGATCATTTTGGTGGTCCGGCATGAAGAAGGATGTTGCAGATTATGTGTCTAGATGTCTAGTATGTCAGCAAGTGAAAGCCGAGCGGCAGCGACCATCCGGCCTTATGCAGAGGATGGATATCCCGGTGTGGAAGTGGGAAGCTGTCACTATGGACTTCGTATCGGGTTTGCCTCGATCTAGAAGGGGCAATGACTCGATTTGGGTAGTGGTAGATAGATTCTCGAAGACTGCTCATTTCTTGCCTATGAAGAAGAAGCAGTCAGTAGAGAGTTTAGCTAGATTGTATGTTAGTAGTGTCATTAGATTGCATGGTGTGCCGAAGTCGATCATTTCGGATCGAGATCCGAGATTTACTTCGAGATTGTGGAAGGGTCTTCAGGATGCGTTAGGTTCGGAGCTTAAGCTCAGTTCGGCGTTTCATCCCCAGACCGATGGACAGTCCGAGAGGACTATCCAGACGCTCGAGGATATGTTGAGAGCGTGTGTTCTGGATTGGAAGGATGATTGGGAGCGTCATTTACCTCTCGTGGAGTTCGCATACAACAACAGCTTTCATGCTAGTATTGGTATGGCTCCATTCGAGGCGTTGTATGGTAGGCCCTGCAGATCTCCTTTATGTTGGGAGGAGACTGGTGATAGGCAGTTGATCGGACCGGAGTTAGTTCAGGAAACCTCGGATAAGATTCAGCTTATCAGAAAAAGGCTTGTTGCGGCACAGGATAGGCAGAAGAGTTATGCCGACAATAGGAGAAAGGATTTGGAGTTCGAGGTTGGCGATCATGTCTTCTTGAAGATATCGCCTACTCGTGGAGTTGTCAGATTTGGCAGGCATAGCAAGCTAAGCCCTAGATTCATTGGCCCATATGAGATTCTCAGACGTTTGGGCAGCGTGGCATATGAGCTAGCTTTACCCCTAGCTTTGGCTAGTGTTCACCCGATATTCCACGTATCTATGCTCAGGAAGTATGTCCGAGATCCGTCTCATGTGATTAGTCATGAGCCAGTGGAGATCCAGCCAGATCTTTCGTATGTCGAGCAACCAGTAGCCATTCTTGACCGGAAGGTTCAGCATCTCCGGAACAAGAGTATTGCGTCGGTGAAAGTTCTATGGCGGAACTTCTCGCGTGAGGAGGCTACGTGGGAGGTTGAGGATGCGATGAAGAAGAAATATCCCCTTTTGTTTGAGTAGTGTCGTTCTAACTTCGAGGACGAAGTTTCTTTAAGGGGGAGAGGGTGTAAGGCCTCGAATTTCCGTCGCATTAATTGTATTTGTGTATTTGTGCTTGTGTATGTATGTACATATTTACGTATTATTAGTACAAGTACGTGTGCATGTGTTTATATTAAATTAAATAATGTATGTATTGCATGGTGATAGTATGGATATAATACCATATACATATTGCATGTATATACGCATGGTATGCATGTTTTCTGCATATTTTAGAGTTCTGGCCGAAGGCCATCTTGGCGTCAACCCCTAGCCGTTTAGGTGGTGTCAGCGTCCAGACATGGACGCCAACACTAATCCAGGCGTCCAGCGACATGGACGCCAATCTCTCTGGCCTGCATGCGCAGCAGAGCTGCAAGCTTCTGAAACAAGAAAGCCAACCATTGGGGGACTGTCCCCAACGGCTCTGAAGGCTGTCAAGTCACCTGGTGAGTGGGAGAGAGACTCTCCTTATGTCTGACCCGAAATGGCCTCTTCCCACTCCTCTCTTCACCCTTGCAAGAGGAGAAAAGAGAAAAGAAAAACCCTAGAGAGAAACTGCGAGAAAACCCCACTTTGGAACCCAAAAATTCCCCAACCTGAAGATTTTTCCGGAGATCTGCTGCTTCAAGGAGGTTGCTGGATCGACAAGGAAGGCTTCCCCGACATCCCCCTGCTGTGGAGATCATCCAGGAGCCGGAGGAAGAAGATCTAGGAGGGAGTTCTGCACTTTCTTGGGACTGCCCAAGGAGGGCTTCACCAACACCCTAGATCCTTTGGAGAAATTTTTAAAAGGCAAGTGACCTATCCATGATGTTCCCGTATGTGTCTAGGTCGTTTCTATTATTTTTATGGATTTTTCCTCGAGTCCTAGACCCTCCCATTCACCCAAGTTTGAGAGCTCGGGTCTGTGTTTCTGCACAGACCTGCATTGACGGCAAGGTCAATGGACGCCGATATCATGCTTGGCGTCCATCGACCATGTCGCTGACCATGAGTCAGCGGCCAGAGACTGCCGCCAAGTTCCTCTGGACAGAACAGTGAACTGTTCTGCCCTTCCTCTACATTAATTTCGGTATGGTTTCCGTGATGAGGATATATGGTAATCCTATACTCTATGTATATAGTCAATTGTGGTGTGTGGATGAGTGTGATGTGTGGTGGTGAATGTTGGAATATTGTACCCCTTAAACTTGTGAGCATGACTTGTTGAAAATCTTGCAAATCCATGTTTCATGATTAGGATTAGTCTGAATGCCTTGGTTTTGTCTGATCATGAAGATTAGTGGGTCAGTATATGTGTATGCAATTTTGTTAAATTATCCATGCTTGTATAAATTGCCAATAAATCCGGTTCGGTAAGTAAAAAGACATACAAGATAGATTGTGATGATTAATCTATAGATGTATGATTTAGGGTAATCTTGTATTCTCAAATCATGCATATGTTAGTAGCCTCTGTTAAAACAGTAAGTGGCAAATTGCAAGATGTGTTAAACCCCATGTTAACTTAAGTTGTGAATAGCATGCTAAATAGGTGTTTTATTTTCTGTAAATTCCATTTAGCTCAGAAAAATCTGAAAATTGAGTGTATGATCTAGAACCCGAAAATAGCATGTGGTTAAAATTTCAGGTCATTTGGACCAGTATATAAGAAGTTATGTATTTTTCATGTGAAAGGCAATAATCTATGTATGTTCTCGTAATGTGATTAGATAGTGCTTAAACCTAACTTGAATGGTGAAATTACTGTGTGTTAAGCTCCTGAAATCTGTAGTGCCATGTTAGGAAAAACAGAGATGTGCATGTGAGTGAGAAAGTAAATGAGATGAAAAGTGCTATGGGTAAAATCATGTGTAAATCGGTAAAATGTGTAAAGTGTAACTGTGCCAATGTGACACTGCTTCCGTAGAGGGCAGTGGAGCTGTATCAGGGAAAAGTCCCCCTGAGAAAGTTCAGTGTGTAAGTGACCCTAAGGGCATTAGGGGGAAATCCTGGAGGTGGACAAGTACCACTGGTTAGGGTGGAGACTTGTTCTCCCGGTCTGCGCAGTCCAAGAGTCGCCATTGGAATGCCTAGATGGCGTCTATGTGTAATGTGATGTGTATATGTCTTCTTTGGTGGTTTGGACTATGTGTCACGGCACCTAAAATGTGTAATGTGAAATGTGTAATGTGTATGTGTCCATGTGTAAATGTGTAAGTGAACAATGTGAATGTGTATGTGCAAAGTGTAACCATGTGAAAGAGAAAACTTGTGTAAAGAAAATGTGAAATTCTAAATGTGAAAATATGTTGTTGAAATCCATGTGAGACAAATCTGAAACCATGTGAAATCAGTAAATTCATGTTGTTATTATCATGTGTATGTGTGCAAAAATGCCTAGAATCCATGTTAGGGATAATTAATGAGCACGTGTGCAAATAGCATGATCGGTTATTCACATGATTTGTTTTAAGCGATATTGTAGCTCTCATGTATAGGTTTTCAGCCATTAAACCATGTGAAACCAGTAACTTAAAGCATGTGAAAATGTCTATGTATGTGTTTAAAAACATGTAGGATCCATGCTAGTCGTGTTTTCCTTTCATGTATGCACAATGTTCATGTGGGTAGCTCTCATGTCTCGGTTCTTTAAAGACAAAATTTCATGAGTAAATTGAATAGAGAGCATGTGATAGGTAAAGTTTTATTCTTAGAAATCTGAAAGCATGATCCATGTATAAACTTGTAAAACTTTCATGATAGGTTGAAACCCCCGAATGACTAGCATGCCATGTGTTGTAAATTTTGAATGTGCATGTAGGAACCCCTATGACTTATACGTGTATGTTATGAGTAGCGTTTCTTGCTGAGTCTTTGGACTCACTCCTTGCTTCGGCGTACAGGTGTAGTTGGTGACGTGGCGCCTTTGGAGGAGACAGTGGAGACGGACTCCGAGCGCGGAGATTAGCTAGTTTTGGAGCTTCTTTGTGATTTGTGTATTTCATAGTATGTACTTTGAACATTGTATTAGAATTATCATGAAAAGAATGTATAAGTGTGGACATTATGTATTTTTATTTCAGCAGTTTAAATTATGTGAACTTTAGTTCTTTATTGTTAATTGCAAACTTCATGTATGTTAAATGTGGATGATGAATGAATGGAGACAGTTGTCTTTTACTTCCGCTACTCTGTTGTATATTCGCGTGTATCTCAACTGTATGTATCGTTTGGGTAAATGTCCCACTGTGAGGACTCTTGCTATACCGACGTAGGTTGGTATAACCGTACCGGTATAATGAGGGCCGTCACAATATCAAGAAGGATTTTCTTCTTACGTGCATGGAATGCAAAGAACCGTTGACTACAAAGGAAAGCCATGCAGTCTAACATTCTCGAAACATAGAGACAACAGATACTTCGACAGCTACATTTTTCAAAGAAGATACAAATAGAAGACTGGTGCCCACGTAAAGAAACGAATCTTGAGAATTCAAAAAATCTGCAAGCACCAAGAAGAGCTCAAGTCTCACTTCATCGTCTTGTTGTAGCTCTTTGCTCTCTATGTCTAGTGTAGAACCTTGAGAGAGCTTTTGTGAACTGAGAGGTTCTTCTTTGTAGATCTTTTCCTCTTAGTCTTCGCTTCGGATCAAGCATTGTGCTATTAGCTTGGTCTAGGGGTGCATCATCCCTTGAACACATCTTTGTGTTATTCCCTTCATGTTGACAGAAGACCTGGGGGTTCCAGGGTGTTATTCCCTTCTTGTTGAAGGAAGACCTGGACGGTTCCAAGGTGTTGTATTCCTCTTCGGGTTGTGAAGAGAAGACCAGCTGCGGCTGGGTGTGTAAGTGTCCTTGAGGGGGACTGTACCCTTGGGTAGTGAATCCTGAGTTGTTGCTCAGGGACTGGATGTAGGACTCTTGTGGAGAGGAGGTCCGAACCAGGATAAAATTCGTTGTAGTGTGATTGCTCGCTTTGTGTTTGTTGTTTAATTTTCATGACGCTAACAATCAACGAAGTGCTTGTTGTGTGAATGTTTTTATGGACAAGTTTAGGTATTCAAATTTTAAAGAATCCCATTCACCCCCCCTCTGGGCTTGCTAGCTGGGCAACAAGTGGTATCAGAGCTAGTCTCTTCGACAAAGAAGAAGATCCAACTATCTGAAGAGAAAAGATCAAATGGCAGCCCAAGGTCACTTCGAAGGTCAGTTACAAAACAGACCACCACTGTTCGATGGTGAAGACTACACATATTGGAAAACAAGAATGGAATTCTTCCTTCAAGGGCTCGACTATCAAATCTGATCGATTGTAGAAGAAGTAGATCTTCAGGTCACCAACGACAAAGACAAATGGACAAAAGATGACAAGAAGAAAATTTCTCTCAACTGCAAGGCCAATAGCATATTGTGTTGTGCTCTCAGCAAGAAGGAATTCAGTAGAATCTCCGCCTGCAAATCCACAATGGAGATATGGGAGAAGCTGAGGATCACCTACGAAGGCCCTGACAAAGTAAAGGAAACCAGAATAGACATTCTGGTAACTCAATATGAATGATTTCAGATGCAACCCGGTGAAACAATTACACAAATGTACAGTAGGTTCACCGACATCACTAATGGATTGGCTGGTCTTGGTAAGACCTATCAGATGGGAGACATGGTTAGGAAAATTCTCAGATCTTACCTGCCTCGTGGACTCCAAAAGTAACAGCAATAGAAGAGGCTAACGACTTGAAGATAATGTCGTTGGAAAAAACTCATTGGGTCCCTTATGGCCCATGAGATTAACATGGAAAGGATGGGAGAATCATCTAGCAAAAAGAAGCATTCCAACGCACTCAAGGTAGAAGAAGACACATCATAAGAAGGCTCATATAGCCAACACTACAAGAAAAATCGGAAATAGAGACCGAAATATTCGCTCTCTATTCGGTCTCTATTCGGTCCCTAAACAGCTCAGAGACCGAATAGGGACGAATAGTGACCGAATTTGTATTTCTAATTTTGGACTATGAAACCGAAGTTCTTCATTTTTTAACTAAACTAACTTGGTTAAGACGACTTGGCGTGTCGGTCAAACCGAGAGTCCGAATTGAACTCCGTCAGTTTCCACAAGTCACACTCATCGACCCGACCGTGCTGGAACAAACCGGAGGGCAATCGGATGAGTATTTCTAATTTTGGTCCCTCAAATCGAAGTTTTTCATTTTTTAACTAAACTAACTTGGTTAAGACGACTTGGAGCGTCGAGGTCAAACCGGGAGTCCGAATTGAACTCCGTCAGTTTCCACAAGTCACACTCATCGACCCGACCATGCTGGAACAAACCGGAGGTCAATTGGAAGAGTATTTCTAATTTTGGTCCCTCAAATCGAAGTATTTCATTTTTTAACTAAACTAACTATGTTAAGACGACTTGGCACGTCGCGGTCAAACCGGGAGTCTGAATTCAACTCCGTGAGTTTCCACAAGTCACACTCATCGACCCGACCATGCTGGAACAAACCGGAGGTCAATTGGAAGAGTATTTCTAATTTTGGTCCGTCAAATCATAGTATTTCATTTTTTAACTAAACTAACTTGGTTAAGACGACTTGGCCGTCGCGGTCAAACCGGGAGTCCGAATTGAACTCCGTCAGTTTCCACAAGTCACACTCATCGACCCGACCGTGCTGGAACAAACCGGAGGCCAATTGGAAGAGTATTTCTAATTTTGGTCCCTCAAATCCAAGTATTTCATTTTTTAACTAAACTAACTTGGTTAAGACGACTTGGAGTATCGAGGTCAAACCGGGAGTCCGAATTGAACTCCGTCAGTTTCCACAAGTCACACTCATCGACCCGACCGTGCTGGAACAAACCGGAGGGCAATCGGATGAGTATTTCTAATTTTGGACCCTGAAACCGAAGTTCTTCATTTTTTAACTAAACTAACTTGGTTAAGACGACTTGGCCCGTCGCGGTCAAACCGGGAGTCCGAATTGAACTATGTCAGTTTCCACAAGTCACACTCATCGGCCCGACCATGCTAGAACAAACCGGAGGCCAATCGGATGAGTATTTCTAATTTTGGTCCCTCAAATCGAAGTTTTTCATTTTTTAACTAAACTAACTTGGTTAAGACGACTTGGAGCGTCGAGGTCAAACCGGGAGTCCGAATTGAACTCCGTCAGTTTCCACAAGTCACACTCATCGGCCCGACCGTGCTGGAACAAACCGGAGGCCAATCGGATGAGTATTTAAAATTTTGGTCCCTCAAATCGAAGTTTTTCATTTTTTAACTAAACTAACTTGGTTAAAACGACTTGGCGCGTCGAGGTCAAACCGGGAGTCCGAATTGAACTCCGTCAGTTTCCACAAGTCACACTCATCGACCCGACCGCGCTGGAACAAACCGGAGGCCAATTGGAAGAGTATTTCTAATTTTGGTCCCTCAAATAGAAGTTTTTCATTTTTTAACTAAACTAACTTGGTTAAGACGACTTGGAGCGTCGAGGTCAAACCGGGAGTCCGAATTGAACTCCGTCAGTTTCCACAAGTCACACTCATCGGCCCGACCGTGCTGGAACAAACTGGAGGCCAATCGGATGAGTATTTCTAATTTTGGTCCCTCAAATCAAAGTTTTTCATTTTTTAACTAAACTAACTTGGTTAAGACGACTTGGAGCGTCGAGGTCAAACCGGGAGTCCGAATTGAACTCCGTCAGTTTCCACAAGTCACACTCATCGACCCGACCGTGCTGGAACAAACCGAAGGCCAATTGGAAGAGTATTTCTAATTTTGGTCCCTCAAATCGAAGTTTTTCATTTTTTAACTAAACTAACTTGGTTAATTGATCGACGGCGGTTTCCACAAGTCACACTCATCGCCCCGACCGTTCTGAAAAAAATCGGAGGCCAATCGGATGAGTATTTCTAATTTTGAACCCCCAAACTACCTAAGTTCTCCCTTTTTAACTAACCTAACTCTCTTAACAAGAAATTGTGCGTCGATCAACCCAAATTAAAGTTAAACTAAGTTAACTGTTAAAATTAAACCTCTGAAATAAAATAAATTTACTCACGTGAGGGGCGTGTGCTGATGTCGATGGTGCTGCCTGTGGAGGAGGTGCTGCCTGTGGAGGAGGAATGTTGATCTGGGAGAAGGCCTGGGAGATAACCTGGGAGAGGGACTGGGAGAGCTGGGCCTGTAGTGCGTCGGTCACCTGCATCTGCATCTGGGCCAGACGAGTCTCCATCGAATCCGTCAGACGAGACTCTAAGCCCGATATCCTACTGTCAATGAAGCCCATCAGCTGTCCTGGAGAAGTACCTGGAGTACCAACTCCTGCGTGGAATGCACTGGTCTGTGACCCTGAGCTGGATCCTCCAGATAACACCCGGCTCGTGTCGATGTTGTGCCCAAAACCATACACATGGCCTTTCTTTGGGGCCCCAGATGCCGCAACCCATACCTCAGATCTAACGGCGGCTGCTCGTCCTCCCCGACGTACTTCTCTGTCATTTGTTGGCTGTATGACTCCTGCAAGAAACTAGAAAAAACGATAGTAGTTAATATTCATATTAATGTGAAAAATTAAATAGTGAATATCTTCTAAATACTTACTGCAACCACTCGGGCTCTATCGCTAATGTATACATCCGTTCCTTTTTTCTTGTGTGTTCTATCGAACACCTCGGAAAATGTCGGCTGCCTTTTTAGCTCCTTCTCCTATTTCACAGAAAAAACATGACATAAATGAGTACCTTTATAAATAAAAGAGACCAGAAATGGACAAATTACTTACCAATCTGGACTGATGGGTCGCAAAAGAGACAGACCCACCAGTATGCATGTTTGCTTCTGGATTCGCAGCCCGATTAACTTTCATTATTGAGGATGTTTGTTGCCATCTCTCTGCAGCCCAGATGTTGCAAAGAGTTTCCCAATATTCTCCCCTCATCCAACTGGGCGCCCGCTCCCTCCAAAGAGTCGGGTCTGCACTCTGAGAATGTTTCTCTGCATTTTTTCTCGCGTTATACATCAAATGCTTGAAATTTGATCTTGCGGTCATCGTCCATACAAATCGAGACCGCGCCTCGTCCGTACGACTCGTGAATCGATGCTGGCTCTATATACATAAGAGTTAGTGAACTGCATGTATGAATACGATAAGAATTAAATTACAATACGAAATTACATACCATGAACATCTGATACAAGTGCTCCTGGACCTCCATCGGAAAATCATTGAATCTATGAATTGGCCCAGGAAAATGTGCTTGTAATGTTCTTGTGATGAATTGAGATGCTTGAGTAGGCTCAATTTTATCACTGCAATGATGTAACTGCATAATGTCAATTTCTGAACTAAATTCACTTCATTGCCCATAAGAAATACATACATGTTGATTACGTACCCATTAATCCAGACCTCCCGCAGAGTGCTCTCATAAAAACTACCTCTGCCCTCCTGCAGACTACCAGCATCCTCTGGCACCGAACCTGGAAAATAATGATGAACAACATGAGTAATGTACAAAAATACTAAATAATGACTACATAAATACCCTAACAGTTAAATATACAAATCTACTGGTGCATCTGGAGAATGTGTAGAGTGACCTGAGCATGTGACATTTTAATGGCATCAGAATTAATGCATACATTAAAGTATAACTTTACATATACATACCAGCTACTACAGGAGGAGACTCGGAGGATGCACCAACAGCTGTAACTAGAATAGAACGCATAAGTAATGAGGAAGATGAATGCACAATAAAAGTACATTTGTAAATATACATACCTGCAGGCACGGTAGGAGCAGAAGAACTAGAAACTGTAGCAATTCTAATAACATTAATAATATATATAAATAATTACTACAAAAATACTTGGAAATTGAAATATACATACCTGCAGGCACGCTAGGAGATGCAGAAGAAGGACCAGCAACTGTAACAATTCTAATAACATTAATAATATGTGTAAATAATGACTAAAAAAATACTTGAAAATTGAAATATACAAACCTAGTCCGCTAGGTAGAGGAGGTGTCCGCTCACTCGAAGGAGAAGCAGAAACTGTAACAATTTTAATGGCATTAACACTACACAAGTACACATAAATAATATACAGAGAAAAATACACAGCTGATGACTATATTAGAAAAATATACATACCAGATGCGGGGAACAAAGCCCTCCCACGAATGCCCCTCCTAGAACTGCTACCAGATTTCCTCCACGCACCATATCTTCATAGAGAACATAAAATCATAATGTTTACTAGTCAATTGCTTATATTGAAAGTGAGCTGCTTTAAATATACTCTACAAGTGTGAAAAAATTCTACCATAGTTTAATTGATATCCATTTCCTCCTCAGATGATGACGATATGTCTAATTCAACCCCATCTTCATCATCATCTTCACATTCATCACTGGTATATTCCTTTCCTCACCAGAACTTTCATATTCAATATCTGTACGACGAGCACTACTGTCTTTCATCTCACGTGGATCGACTTCTTCGACCTCATTTCGTGAGACAAGGACATTGGTGCTTCGGATTCGTCTTCTCCAATATGAGTTGTCAACTCTACATCTTCAACAAAGTCTTCTTGAAAGAATTCTGCGTTGATCTCTTCAGCTGTCTGATCAGTCATGTCCAATTCATAATCAGAGAATAGTCTTGACTTAACTCTGCAAACTACCCACCAATCATTTCGTTCTTTGTTTGTACATGAAGGATAGCTTGTATAATACACTTGCTGGGCTTGTGTGGCTAAGATGAATGGCTCATAAGTATTCAATTTTGACTTATGCTTAAGCTCGACAATCCCATGTGTTGTGTCATTTCGAATGGAATTCGGATCAAACCAATGACACTTGAACAAGAATATATGATTGTCTTGTCCTAGATATTGCAATTGTAGGATCTCCTCTACAATACCATAGTAGTCATACTCACTTTCATTGTATGTACTTCCTTTTACACATACGCCACTGTTCATGGTAGATTTATTTGCCCATAGTCTTTCGTATGAAACCTATACCCATTGACAATAAATCCAGGATAATTCTGTGCAATTTTGGATGGGCGTAGGCTACCTGACGAACTCTTTCATCAGTAATTAAACCTTCTTGCACCTGCGTGTAGAAAAGGCTAGTTATAAAGTGAAATGAATTTTGTTGAATACTCTTTGACGGTGTACACTTACGCGTTGTCTTAGCCATAAGGCCAATGACTTCTCTCGTTCTTTTTCAACCTCAAAATCAGTGAGTTGTGGATTTTTTTGTATTAATTCTGAATCAAATTGTCTGCAATATGAATAGCAGATCACATTGAATAGGTAGAATAAAGGCAAAAAACTTACATATAAATTTAAATTGTGAGATTAGTACTTACTCAACATAACATTCTAGCTCAGAACAATTTAAAAGAATATATATCTCTGCGGCACATAACTCTCTGTCATCCAGCATTCGAGTTGAAGAACGTCCGAAGGCACGTCCAGATGAGTAAATATTGAGAGTCGATTTGAACCGACAGATTCCCCCCCATCATCATTACGTGGAGGTTGTGTCCGACGAGTTTGAATGTCTGCTTCAAAGTACATTGCACAAAAGTTAGAGATTTCCTCCATAATGTATGCCTCAGCAATAGAACCCTCCACTTTTGCTTTATTTCGGACTTTCATTTTAAGGTCATGCATACACCTACATCCACAATGTAAGAGACAATTAGAAAAGCTATCACTTACGTAAGGTGCAATCGTACGAAGGAAATAGTTCATATTTGCATATACCTCTCAAATGGATACATCCATCTATATTGTACTGGCCCTCCGACCTTTGCTTATGGTAGATGTACGAGTAAATGCTCCATTGAATCGAAGAAACCAGGTGGAAATATCTTCTCCAACTTGCATACAGTGGTGACCACATTCTGTTCGATAGTTTGCACATCCTGAAGCCTGAGTTCTGATGCAGATAGAATCGTGAAAAATCGACTCAACTCAGATAACGCTCCCCATAGCTGCTTCGGCAAGATGTCACGAAATGCAATAGGTAGCAACCTTTGCATGAATACATGGCAGTCGTGACTCTTCATTCCATATATCTTTCCCTCACTGACGTTGACAGAACGAGCAATATTTGACACATAACCGTCAGGAAATCTCAGTTGTTTCAGCCACTGACACACTTGCTTTACTTGTCCTCCTCCAAGCACATAAACTGCTTTTGGTTTACTTGATTTCCCATTTACTTCAACAATTTCTAACTCTGGACGTTTACAGAGCATGGACAAGTCCAAGCGTGCATTCACATTGTCCTTTGTTTTACCTTTGATATCCATAACTGTGTTGAATACATTTCAAAGACATTTTTCTCGATATGCATCACGTCTAGATTGTGCCGCACAAGAAGAGTCGACCAATAAGGTAGCTCCCAGAAAATGCTTTTCTTCACCCAGTTGTGCTCCTTCCCAAAACCTGAAAGGTGTCGGGTACTGCCCATCTGTTGTGTGATATCTGGCAAATTTTCAACATGTGCTGCCATATCATGACTGGACAACCTCTCGAATATAACTTCATCTCGTTCCTTTCTGTTCTTTAGGAATGCATCTTTTTGTCTTCTAAAAGGGTGATCAGCTGGTAAAAACTGACGATGGCAATCAAACCAGCAGGACTTCCCACCATGTTTAAGTACAAACGATTTGGTATTATCCATACAATACGGACATGCTAGCCTCCCATGTGTGCTCCAACCAGATAGCATTCCATATGCAGGAAAATCACTTATAGTCCACATCAATGCCGCCCTCATGGTGAAATTTTGCTTTCTAGATGCATCATAAGTATTGACCCCCTCAGTCCATAATAATTTCAATTCATCAATCAACGGTCTTAGATAGATGTCTATATTTTTTGTAGGACTTTTCGGACCAGGAATCAATAAGGACAGGAACAAATTCTCTCGCTTCATGCACATGCTCGGAGGAAGGTTGTATGGTGTCACGAACACTGGCCAGCTGGAGTAGGAAGCCACTGAACCTCCAAATGGATTAAATCCGTCAGTGCATAAACCAAGCCTCACATTACGTGACTCCCTTGAGAAGATAGGATAAACATGGTTGAAATGAATCCAAGCTTCGCCATCTGCAGGATGAGTCATAATATCCATGTCCCGACGTACTCTTTCTGCATGCCACCTCATATGTCCAGCTGTCTTTGAAGACATATACATCCGCTGCAGCCTGGGTGTAAGGGGGAAATATCGCAATGACGCATAAGGTATATCCTTTCCCCTAGAATTGACCCCTCTTTTAGGTTTAAATCTATCATGACGGCAAACTGAACAGGATACCATATCTGCATTCTCTTTGTCATACAACATACAATGATTAGGACATGCATCTATTTTCACATATCCAAGTCCTAAATCATTCACCATCTTCTTGGCACGATAAAAATTTGGAGGCAGCTTTTCATCTGGAGGTAACATGCTCTTGATGATGAGGAGGAGACGATCAAAGCAATTCTCAGAAATATGAAATTCAGATTTCAAGTTCAACAACTGTGACACCGCTGACAACCGAGTGTGCTTTTGACAACCATCCCACAATGGCTCATCAGCATCCTTAAGTAACTGATAGAATCTTTCGGCTCCCTTATTCGGCACGTCTTCAGCGTATACAGGATCCACATGTACACTGAATGCCGGACCAGCAGCATCTACAACCATATCCACGTACGTACTTGTGCCTTCCACATTACTAGGCTCGTGCGACCAGAAGTCCTCACCATGACATGTCCAATTCATATAACCTTCAACAAACCCTTTTCTGTATAAATGGCGTTGAACTTCCCATGGGGAATTCCACTTCAAATTTTTACAAATCATACAAGGACATCGGATGCCACCTTGCCTGTCTACTTCTGCATTTGGATTCCCCAATGCAAACTGAACGAAATTCTCAACTCCGACCCTAAACTCCTGGGACACCACATGATCAACTATTCTGCGATACATCCATGAACGGTCTGAAGCCATTGCTGTCCTACGCCCAAACAATATCAATAGACAAATAACTTTAAAATTCTAAATCACACATCCTTCGACGCAACCGAAATGAATAGGAAGGATTTATTATTTAGATTATCACTTTTTACCCATCTGTGAATATTTGATCGCACTCAGATGACCATTTACTATGTGATTGTATTATTTGCTGAAAATTTCGGCAGCATCTCCCCACACCTCTCCGATATACCAAAATATTTATTGATTAAGATATTTTCTTAAACACTTACTAATAAGTGGTTAAGAAAATATTCTAAATCAATAAAGGTATATCAGAGAGGAGTGAGTAGACACACCCGAAATTTTCAACAAATAATACAAGCACATAGTAAATGACCACCTAACTGCGATCAAACATTCACAGACTGTCCAAAACGGGACAATTCAGGACTTTGAGTTAGATATACACGTTCTCATCTTTGAAAATAAGACTCGTGCACATCAATCCCAAAGTCTTGAACGGGAGGTTCATTGACACGGGCTTAACACGCTCTCGTGAAGTGTGTGCAGTGTTAAAAAGAAAATAAAAACTAAAGCATGCATATAAATAAGTGCAATAATAACCCACATAAATATGAAAAGAAAATAAAAACAATATCATACATATAAACAAGTGCAATAATAAACTAAATTCACACACACATGTAAATGAATTGCATTAAAGTAAGAAGTACAATACAGATAAACAAGTGCAATAAGAAACTAAATTCACACATACATGTAAATGAATTAAAGAAAGGAGGCATGTTTGAGTGCCATGTTTTTTTGTTTTTTACCCTAGTATTCCTTCATCTATACGAGTGTTGTAAGGAAGAGCTGCATATATATGATCCAAAAGTCCCTCCTCTGCCCTTCAGAGAATTATTCTATCTAAATTGGGGCTGTCTGACTAGTGTTTACCTAAACTGCCCAGAGTTGTTAGATGGCAGAAGCCACATCTAGGGGAATGGAAATTAAATACTGATGGATGTTCTAGGGGTAATCCAGGAGAGTCTGCTGGTGCTTCAGTTCTAAGGGACCATCAAGGCTCCTTTATTTTAGCTGGTTCTGCCTATTTTGGTCACTGTTCTAGTCTACTGGCGGAACTTAGAGCTATGGTTCATGGCCTCTAGCTTTGCATTTCCCATGGAAGAACTGATATTCTTGTGGAAATGGATTGCCAGTTTTTGGTTCACATCTGTTCTAATTCTCTTGTTCACATTCCTTGGCAATTGTTCCCTTGGTAGAATGATTTTCTTCAAGTCCATGAGTTGATGTCTTTGAAATTTGTTCATACTGTCAGAGAATGTAATCAAGTGGCAGATCAGTTAGCTAATTGTGCTTGCAATTCTAAGCAGTCTCAGTTCTCTTCCTTTAACTGGAAGAGAAAGACTAAGTGCACTTTTGTATTACATTTTAAATGCAATATGACTAGACAATAATCTATATGACACCTAATAATTGAGTTGCCACTTTATCACTCTCTATGTGAAAAGTGCCACATAAATTATTACCTAATCATATTGCACTTAAAATACAATACAAAAGTGCACTAAATATTTCTCTAACCGGAATGTTTAACTAAATTGTGGGCCATTAGATATGGGTGCTCCTTAAAAATTCTTTCATTGCTCCGCTTTCTAAGGCTTCAAAGTCATGGGGTGAACAACTTTGCTTGGATGGACATAATAGGCCTCACAGACCCACGTCCTCTCTTAAAACTAAGTACCGAAATCATGGTGGACGCAATTTCTGGAGCTCAGAAGAGCTGCCAGACACAGCCCCCCCTCCCCCATGGACCACATAAACTACACAACATCCTCATCCAGCAACCTTGTAGATGCTCAAACATGTTTGAGAAAGTCTGCACACTGCCACTAAAAGCTTGTAACAATAAATTCATCTGTCCTCCCAAAAAAAAAAATCCAACGCCAAACACATACTCTCGGTTCTACCCACGTTCCCATCCCATGCTCAAGCTATATTCTACATCCCGAGAAATACACCTTTTTCAGCCATTACTCAGATATTCTGCATCCCAAGTGAAACCTGAAAGTTAGTAAAAGCCAGGGTTGCAGGAGGAAGTACCATAATCCATCAGCCTTGGATACTTTTATCTATTTTCCCACAGCTCCTGAAGAATTCTTTCATGGGTTCAACCACAAAACCTAAGATCTTATGCTATAGACCCACATGGTAGAACTAAATAAGATACACCCCTTATGCTAGAATACTAAAGGAGTCAATTAGCTACTATTGAATCATCACCATAACCATCAAGTTACAAATCTTCTTGTTGATCATTGTCAAGCTTCGGCAATAAGGAACCTAAATTGGAACGCGAAGAAGTAAAAAAAATTGCCTTTTACCATTACGCAAAATCTAAAAGGTTCCTTGGAATGACAAAAAGCCTAATGCAAAATTTGTTAGCTCCATTGGCCATCAGTCACAAACTACCCTTCCACATTACAAAAACACGGCTTTTCAAGGGTTCAATGATCAACAAACCTTCATCACCTGAATGGCAAAAAAAAAAAATGGTACTGGTAGACAAACTTCCAACTATGCAACTTCCATTGAACTGTAGAACATGAATCCTTGTTTAGGGTTTAGGAGGGCAGGGTTGGAGGCGAGGAGGGGGAGGGATAGAGAGGGGAGCGCCGGAGGGGGGCAGGGCCAGAGGGGAGGAGGGGGAGGGATGGAGAGGAGAGGGGCGGAGGGGGGGGGGGTGCGGAGGGGGAGGATGACTGGAGGGGGGAGGGCCGGAGGGGGGGAGGACTGTCCACTGTAGGGGAGTGCCAGAGGGGAGGGCCGGAGGGGGAGGATGACTGGAGGGGGGAGGGCCGGAGGGGGAGGATGACTGGAGGGGGGAGGGCCGGAGGGGGAGGATGACTGGAGGGGGGAGGGCCAGAGGGGGGGAGGGCTGGAGAGGGGAGGGCCGGAGGGGGGGGAGGGCTGTAGGAGAGGGCCGGATGGGGGAGGATGACCGGAGGGGGGAGGGCCGGAGGGGGGAAGGCCGGAGGGGAGGAGGGGGAGGGCCGGACACTTACCGCCGCAGGTCATCGCCGAGGAGCTGCCGGCCGAGATGACGAGGGGAGGGAGGAGGCAGGGCCGCGCTGCGTCTGCAACAGCAGGTCGCCGCCGAGGAGCCGCCGGCCGAGATGACGAGGGGAGGGAGGAGGCAGGGCCGCGCCGCGTCTGCAACAGCAGGTCGCCGCGCCGCAGGAGCCAAGAGGGGATTTCGAGCTGAGAAGATTTGGGGGAAAAAATTGGGGGAGAGGGAGGCGCGGCAGTCGCCGGGTCGGGTAGGTTTTGCAGGATATATTTTTATATGTTAAATATGTACCATTAGATGTAATGGCCAGAATTAAGTCATTTCGGATCCGTACGAGTCTGCGTTTTTTCAGAATCGGTCGACCGACCTTGTCTTTTCGGTCGACCGATCCTACAACCAAAATCCCACTACCAGTACTGGGAAAGTCGGTCGACCAACTTTCCCAGGTCGGTCGACCGATTTTGCCAGATCGGACGACCGACCTCCCCACATCGGTCGACTGATTTTACAGTTTTTTTTCAGACAGGTCTGTTCCTTCCTTAAGTGTCAGCAGATACCCTGCAAGACTGCAATTCCTTAAGTGTCAGCAGATACCCTGCAAGACTGCAATTCGAATTGTACCCGTCGAGAATGGATCTACTGGGTGTTTGGCATAACACCACCTACTGCTAAATTTAGTCTACATTTCCATGAACTGTATTATGGCATGAATTTCTTTACTGTTTAGTTCCGGGAAAATTCTTTTATGATATCTTCATTGAACTGTACTTCGATATCTATGTTGCGTCCTCTTATTGACTGTTATACTTACTGCTCTTTTCCTACTACTGTCCAACTTATATTTTGCAATTTCCTACTGGGCACGATTGCTCATAAATCCTACTTTCCTTTCAGGCATCTTAGATGGGTCTGACTCGCCAGGGGATTGTGCGCCGAGTGATCCATAAATTAGCAAACCTTACTTCTTTAGACTCGGTCACTTCAGTTGTTGTATATTTTAACTTTAAACTATCAGTACTTGTAACATATTATTTCGCTGCAACTTTCTATATATATACAAGACCGTCCCTGCTTGCATTAACTCGATCTTTCTATCACCCCCGAAAATAGTATATGAGTAAGACGTGACATCCTATTTCTGTGTTCACTCCATTTAATAGTCGGATAATATCCGCATTCGGATCCGCTTCGTCGGATACCTATTAAATGGATATTGATATGCTTAATCGGATATGGATTCGGATCGGATCCGAATATTATTCGGATCTGTTTACAGCCCTACTACCAAGTTGCTGACATTTGTGTTCTGTAGCTCAATGATATTTGCCACAACTAAATCACTTAGCGGTTTTGAAGTTGTGCTTATGTTTCCCTATTCAGTTTAGGTAGGATTTTGAAACAACCTGATGCATTTTATTGTAATGTTTCCATGTATTATAAATCAGTTTATCTGTTTAGTTCGGTTGATAAGATCTGTAAACCGAACTGAATTAACAAATTCGGTTTAGTTTGAGACCGAACCAATTTTTTTTTCACTTTCAAACCAAACCAAACCAAATTGATCGATTTGGTTTGGTTTTTCGGTTTGAACCGAATAGTAACACCCCTAGTGGGGAGGAACTAGGAAGGGTTAACGTAGGTTTTTTTTATATTTTCATTAATTTTGAATTAATCAGAAATTGGTTTCGAAAATAAGTGGTTCCAAATCCGATAATGATATATTATCAAAAAACTCGATACCCATTCCAATAAGAAATCAGTATCATCTTTTAATTCCGAACCAATTAATTTTTATCAGTATCAGGTCGAAAAATCAGAATTTCAGGTTCCATTTACAGCCCTAATTTCGATAGATAACAACACAGACGATTAAAGTGTGAGTTTGTTGTGTGTGTAGACCTAAGAATTCAGATTTATTATTTAAAATTTTGAGAAAGGTCCATATTGTTCTCCATATTCTGGAAGAAAAAAAAGAGCTTTTTGTTCGACCTAGAATATGGGTGTGTTGACCTAATTAAGTCATTGGAGACATGAGTTATAAGTTGATTTGAAAATTAACAGAGTGTGTCAACCTGAATAGAAGAGAGTGTTGACACTCTGAAGGAAAGTGTCAATTCTCTACAAGGTATTGGTCGATACTATGAAGGGATAGGTCGACACTATAAGGGATAAATCGGTCAACACTACTGGATAGATAATGGTGACAGTACTACTGGATAGATAGTGTTGACACATGAGTACGGATAGGTCAACACTAATACTGCATAGATAGTGTTGACACTACTGGATAGATAGTGTTAACTGACACTACTAGATAGATAGGTCAACACTACTGGATAGATGTGTTGACACTACTAGTACTATTTCCAAAACACAGTCAGAAGAAAAGAAGAAGAATAAGAATCTTTCAATTCACAATAACACTTGCCTAGCTAAGACTGAGTATTAGCTAAAACACGTAAGTATACCTAATAATCTTTTTGACATTATTTTATCTTTTCTTTTATTAACACACACACACAAACACACATAATATATATATATATATATATATATATACTAATAAATATATACACGTTTACACATACCTACCACTACTTACACATGTTCACATTTAGATGCAGGTTAAATCTTACGTAAACAAGTTTATGGTAATTTTTATTTAAAATTTTCCTAAAAAAATATTTATCAAGTATAAATTGTCCTAAAAGTAGATAAATTATATTTACCTCATTAACCGTGCATCAAAAATTCTCAATATCCACATTTTTGGTATAAATATATTTTTCTGATAATTATGGTAATTTCGAACTAAATTTTATTACCAAAATCCAGTGACACCTTGTCAGTGTACATATGTGCAGAAATGGTGCCGACATGAAACAATATAAATCGTTAAATCATTTTCTGCTGCAAATATGTTAGGGACTATGCCCGGTATTAATTTGAGACGTCACAAAATCGGTCACAAATCTTTCTCACGTTATTGAGAATTTGTGACTGAAATAAAATTAGTCATCATTCTGTATGTAAAATAGAGACTGATTTACTATTTGATCACTATTTAGGGATCGAATTGTGACTGAATTTAATCAATCTCAAAATATGGAGGCCGAAAAATTCAATCCCTATATATTTAGGGACTGAAATAATTCAGTCCCAAATATGGAGACCGAATTATTACAGTCTCCGTTCGGTCCCTATTTAGGGACCGAATAGGGACCGAAATAATTCGGTCCCAAATATAGAGACCGAATCATTTCGGTCCCTATTCAATCCCTGAATAGGGACCGAACAGGGACTAAAATTGTTCGGTCCCAAATATAGAGACTGAATTATTTCGGTCCCTATTCGGTCCCCAAATATAGAGACGGAATAGGGACTGAAATAATTCAGTCTCAAATATAGAGACCGAATTATTGTAGTCTCAATTCGGTCCCTATTTAGGGACCGAATAGAGACCGAAATAATTCGGTCCCAAATATAGAGACCAAATAGGGACCGAATAGGGACCGAAATAATTCGGTCTCTATATTTGCGACCGAATTATTTCGGTCCCTATTCAGTCTCTATATTTAGGGACCGAATAGGGACTGAAATAATTCGGTCTCTATATTTGAGACCGAACAATTTCGGTCCCTATTCAGGGACTGAATAGGGACCGAAATGATTCGGTCTCTATATTTGGGACCGATTCATTTCGGTCCCTATTCGGTCCCTAAATCGGGACCGAATTGAGACTGAAATAATTTGGTCTCTATATTTGAGACTGAAATTTTCAGTCTCTATTCGGTCCCTATTTTGGGACCGAATAGGGACCGAAAATTTTGGTCTCTAAATCGGTCTCTATTTGCGCTTTTTCTTGTAGTGCAAGAAAGTATGAACAACAGTGAAGATGAAGAAGCAATGCTATCCAGAAGGTTACAACGCATCTTGGCTAAGAAAAAGAAGTATCAGTCCAGAGGAAGACACTTCAGGAAGGGAAAAGACTTCAAAAGGTCAGAAGTCAAAGATGCAAAGAAGACTGAACTGATTTGCTATGAATGCAAGAAGCCTGGACATATCAAGGAAGAATGTCCAAAGCTCAAGAAAACTAAGTTTACAAAGAAAGACAGTTCCAGAAAACCCAGAAGATTTAAGAAGAAAGACATGGCAGCAGCATGGCACAACAGTAGTGACTCTAACAGCGAGTCAAGCCCAAGCAATGAAGAAGAAGAAGAAGCCAACCTGTCATTCATGGCCAACCTCTAAGACAAGATAACATCAGACTCATCTTTCTCTTCGTGCAATGAATCTGATTCTGACAACTTAGAAGAAGCTTTTAATGAACTATATTGTAAATATAAAGAAGTGTGTAAATCACTAAAAGAAGGGTTGCGGAATTCCCAATATGGTAATCTAGAAGGGGGGTTGAATAGATTACTGCCTCTTAAAAACTATTATCACGTTCTTTTTCTTAAAGCATAGATTATCAAGACAGTATCAAGATCTAAACTATGTGTAGATGATGTAGAAACCTATCTAGTGTGTGAATATGCAACGTGTCTATCAAACATCTATCGTAGAAATGATCAAACCACGAGACACGCAGATTTACGTGGTTCGGAGTACACAACAGTGTATCCTACGTCCACGGCACACACACACACACAGAGTAAACTGCTTATGAGCGAGTTCAGTGACTACAACTCACACACACGTGTTTTCTGATGTGCACCCACGATCAGAACAACACACACACGTGATCTCAAGCACAAGAGACGCTTGAATCACACAAACACACACACAGTTGATGAGAATTATGAAACAGGAAGAGTTCAGAGCGTAGGAATAAATCCTAATGTGGAACTCTTCTGAGAACGCCTGGATGGAGTTCAAACTTCGACTTGAGTGCTCTGGACTGATGGAGAAGGTTGAATCCACGACGATCTATCTTCAGTACTGCAGGATCAACTGATCTTTCGGTCTCTGCACTGCAGACTTGAAGCAGAGCAGCAGCAACTTCTTTTCTCTTGGACTTGGCTTTAGGGTTTTTGGTTGTGGCTGCTTCTGTACGAGATTCTCTTCAAAAGGATGCTTATATAGTTGTGTTTTCATGTGGAGAGTCGTGGGACTTGAAAACACAATCTTGGATATGAAGGAAGGTTTCCGTATTTGAAGATCCTCTGCATCTGTCGACAGGTTCTGAGTATCTGTCGACAGATTGCAACAGATTTGCAACAGACAGACTTCAGGTTGCTCTGGTCTGTGGCATCTGTCGACAGGCGATATCCATCTGTCGACAGGCAGAGACAGTTTTGCCAAAACACAGAACTCTGGTATTTCTGTCTGCGACATCTGTCGACAGGTCTCTGAGAATCTGTCGACAGGTGCTCTCAGTACTCTTCAGTCTGATCACAACTGCGGCATCTGTCGACATATGCCTTTGGGTCTGTCGACAGGTACATGTATACTCTGTGATTGTGATCATTTTCTCATGATTTGAGAAGGCTTGGTTATATGCATTTGTACCTGCATGATAAAACATGTAGTTAGGTATAATGTAGACATAGATAACCAAATATTGTATCATCTTAATTGACATGTATGAAACCTCAATTCAACTCATTCATCATTAAAAACATTGTTTGACTTTCATTTATCACTTAGAGTGTGAATTCACTTAGTTTCCAGAATATGAACCCAACATTCTCCCCCTTTTTTGATGATGACAAAATTATTCAATTAATGCTCATGAACTTGAGGTTTCTTCTCCCCCTTTGACAACATCAAAAGTAAAGACAACACTCACATATGTAGATTTGCACAGAACATGTGATTTCATTCATTGGAAAGGGAAGCATTCACATGACAAAAGTGTGACTGGAGTAACATGAAGTGAAAATACATAAAGAAAAGGAAATAACAAAAGACAGAAACAACATTGCTCAGACTGAAGTGAAAGTACAGGACATGACCCACTCCTATACATCTAGTATATCTAAGCAGCATCATCTTCAGGAGCTTGAGGAGGGGCATGACGCTCAGTTGCAAGTCTATCAATGCGTGTGTCCAAGGTATCCATTCTTTCATGCAGCCTCTCAAAACCCTGTGTCATTTGGACTTGGAGCTGGGCTAACAAATCCCTAATGGAGGGCTGAGCAGCTTCACCAATACCAGCATCTCCCGGAGCATCTAGTGGCTCTGACTGGGAGTCTTCATCACCTTCTTCAGCATTCTTCATCATCAACTTGATCGTCAGCCCCAATGAAATCTTCATCCTCGCGCAGCAGCAGGTGCCTTACCCTTAAGTTCCCGGGTGACGACCCCATCCACTAGCTTGTAGCCCATGCGTGAGGCGGCAGTGATATCAAAGCTGTTGCGGGAGTTGAGTGAGACACACTCACTGTCTGGAATGGAAATGCCAATAAACTTCAAAAGAGAAGTAATTTGGCAAGCAAAGGGCATGGATCTCCTGGGTTGGTAGAAACACTTGGTGATCAAGTTAAACATCAGGAGAGGAAGATTTATTGGTTCACAATGAAGGAAGAAGAGTAAACAGTGATTTGTGAATATTGGTGACGAGTTCACGACTGCCATGCTTTGGCGCAATGCAAGTGGTGAATATTTGGTGAATCATGCGGTTGAGTGGAGGGAAGGTGTTGGCATTGAGCTTAGCAATCTCCTTTGTTGTATCATAAGGTTGAAGAGTAAGAAGGGGATAGTAGACAGAGGCGTCTGGATGATGAGCAAGAATATCGCCCCGATGTTCGGAATCTGGAGGGCAGTGCTAAGAAGGTTAGCAGTGATTTGAAAGGGAGTGCCCTTCACAGAGGTGTAGAAACCTTGAGCAGAGGTGGAGAGATTGTTGAAGAACTCAGTTACGGCAGTGGGGGAGTATGCCGTATGAGCGTAGAGAAAGACTGTCCAACCCTGGGTATCAAACAGGGGTTGGAGGTTGGGAAAGAGATCGGCCAAGGAGTGGAAATCCACAAAACGTGGAGGAACAAACTTTGTGAATGTACCGTGAACCCGGTTGAGATTGAGACGGGGAGGTACGACCAACTCTGGAAGGCGATCATCCCGGTGTTTGGTCCGACGTTCATCGTGAGCCCTGGATCCTTCGCCGGGCGAGGAGGAGGCGGGACGACGACGTGAGGCCAACTTCTTCGCCTTGGGTGCCATGGAAAAGACGAGGCACGGATGGAGAAAGGGGAAGAAGTGCTGGAGACAGTGGGAAGAAGAAGAAGGGAGATGGAGGTAGGGTTTCCCGTCCAGAAAGGGGAGAGGATGTATGTGAGAGAGGGAAGGGATGGCTGGGGTGGTGTTGGATGTGGAAAGGGCCGGAGATGCCTATATAAAGGAGGAGGGGGAAGTTTAAAAGGCAATGGCCCACCAAGTCTGCCCCAAACGGCGTGTCCGTTGAGCTTCCCAACAGGACAGCCGGCGTCTGTCGACAGACATATTTGTATCTGTCGACAGATTCTTGCAGAATATGACTTTGTTGGATTTTTGTAAGGAATTTGAAGTGGACCTCTTGAGCAGTGTTTTTTAACAGATTACCTAAGGTGAATAGATGACGAATACATATATAAGAACCTATCATATACATGAAGATGTAAAGCCACTTCAAATATCTTAATGGTTCAAACATAATACTGAATTAGCCTGAAGCTGAAGCATGAAGAAAACACTTACGGGTATCCAAAAAGAAACACTTTTACTCTTCTTTTTATTTATTAGAGTATAGGACAACACATTCTTCAGTGGAGGTGCAAATGATCAAGGAGGGAAAATCTACATGCCAAGACATTCAAAAACATCAATTACTCATGGGAATTATCACTCAGTGGAGGCTTCACACTATTGCATTATTGTCCTCATTTGCCCTTCATTTATGCAATGGAAAGAAAATGGTAATCAAGATAACGTCTCGCCTTTGAACATGAGGGTAGACATTATTCGTGCCCGTACCCCCAGTTACTCAGTGAAAGTGTCCATCATACCGTTGTACAGAGTTGACGAATTAGCCTTTTGACGCGAGGGCAAACATTTGTGATGCCCACTCCCCGGTTACTCAGCAAGAACTCATCATTGCTCTGCATTTTTCCAAATTATGTAGTTTTAATCTAATGGAATAAAATTGTTTAGGTAGCTTTTCTCCAAGTATTGTGTTAATAACCCAAGTTTAATATAGCGATTGATTATCTAGCAATTGTAAACATTAAGCTCAATGATCATAATACCTTTAAAAAAAGAATCATATTTGCCTATAAGTAAATGATGAAGAAGAGTTAGGTGTTAAGTTTTTGAAAATGGTGAAATGTTTCCAGAATGATTGAACCTAGACTTAACTTGAGTATTATGTAAAAATCACAAGATTGTTGAAAATTGCTTTAATATCTTATGCACATGATGTGATCAAATATGTTATTAACATCAGATAAACACCTTAGACATTTTAAAGAAACCTGCTCAAAGAGGTTTGGATTGAATAGGCTTGGAATGCCAGGTAGAAGTGTGTCTGTCGACAGCTAAGGGGAGCTTGTCGACAGGTACACTCAGACAGAGAAATGGGTGTTCAGCTAGTTGTGAGTACTGTGATATCTGTCGACAAGCCAGGGTGAGTCTGTCGACAGCTACACACAGACAGAGTGAAGGGTGTGCGGGGAGGACAAAACCTGTGAGATCTGTCGACAGATGCATGGTTGACTGTCGACAGATGCACACAGAGTTCAGAACCTGTGGTCTGTGGATGCCTATCTGTCGACAGGAAGGAAGGAGCTGTCGACAGATCATTGTTGAAGGCCAGTCTAGAGAAAGAAGGGAATATGAAAAGATCATTTTATGTGAAGGAGTTAATGAACAGCAAGAATAAATGTTTTCCTTCACAATAACACCCAACTTTTGAACTAGCTCCCCATAATGTGTGCTCATGAAAAGACACAAAGTTGATCAATGCAATTCAATCCAAGCAAGATTAGCACACATGTATTCAGCAAAACATTCATGGAATGAGACTGTTTTTGGTATTATCTAATTTATTATGATTTTTGTCTTATTTTTTTTTTTTTTTTTTTGTGTGTTAGAGTAGTTTGGCTAATGAAATGAGACTTACCCCTTTATCCAACATGGATGTCCCTTCATGGGCTCCAACTACGGGTACTTGGCGGAGAATGTTTTCTCACGCATAATGAAGGTTTCCAAACAAGCCGAACTTGTTTTTCCACAAATCACCATTTGATATACCCCATAGTTGTTGCTTACGAAGGACATTCATCAAGGACTGGGGATTTGTCACTGAATTTTACATAGGCCTAATTCTCTTCTAAGAGATGTGAACCTATCCTCTGCCAATGGTTTTGTAAAGATATCAGCTAGTTGTTGTTCTGTTGGTATGAAGCTAATTTCCAAATTTCTATTTGCAACCTCATCTCTCAAGAAGTGATGACGAATTTCTATATGTTTTGTCCTAGAGTGTTGAATGGGATTCTTGGATAGATTGATTGCACTAGTGTTGTCACATAGGATTGGTGTGCATCAAGGTCAATGTCGTAGTCACACAACTGACTTTTTATCCACAACACCTGTGTTGCACAACTCCCTGCAGCAACATATTCTGCCTCTGCAGTGGAGAGTGCAACCGAATGTTGCTTCTTGGATGCCCACGAAACCATGCAACCACCAAGCATCTGACAATAGCCACTAGTGCTCTTCCTGTCAATTTTACATCCAGCATAGTCAGCATCAGAATATGAGATTAAGTTAAAGCTACTCCCTGCCGGATACCAAAGACCCATGTCATGTGTACCTGAGAGATACCTGAATATTCTCTTAACTGCAATTTGGTGGCTTTCCTTTGGACTAGATTGATATCTAGCACAGAGGCAAACACTGAATTGTATGTCAGGTCTACTTGCAGTAAGATAGAGGAGTGAGCCAATCATACCTCGGAAATGTTTAGCATCTACCGGTTTACCTTTCTCATCACTTTCTAGCTTAATGCTTGTGCTCATCGGTGTTGAGGCAGGTTTTGCAGTTTCAAACTGAAATCTCTTGAGAAGCTCTTTAACGTATTTTTCTTGGTTATGAAGAAGCCATCTTCCATTTGCTTGACCTGCAGACCAAGAAAAAATTGAAGCTCCCCCATTAAGCTCATCTCAAATTCACTGTGCATATGATGTGAGAATTCTTCACAAAGTGATGGGTTAGTAGAGCCAAAGATTATGTCGTCCACATACACTTGAACAACAATGATGTGTGTGCGAACTTTCTTTGTAAAGAGAGTTTGGTCTACTTTACCTCGTGAGTAGTTTTTGCTTACCAGAAATTGGCTTAGCCTGTCGTACCAAGCTCGGGGTGCCTGTTTCAAACCATAGAGAGCCTTGTGCAATTTGTATACATGGTTTGGTTTGTCATGAAGTTCAAAGCCAGGTGGTTGAGAGACATAAACTTCCTCTTTGATGTAGCCATTTAAGAAAGCAGTTTTAACATCCTTTGATATATAGTTTGAACTTGTTTGAGCATGCATAAGCTAACAAGATTCTGACTGCTTCTAGTCTAGCTACAGGTGCAAAAGATTCTTCAAAATCCACACCAAATTCCTGATTATACCCTTTGCAACCAGTCTAGCCTTGTTTCTCACCACCTTTCCCTCTTCATTTAGTTTATTCCTAAAGACCCATCGTGTTCCAATTACAGAAATTTCGGGGGTTTAGGAACTAAGCTCCAGACATTGTTTCTTTGAAATTGACCTAGCTCCTCATGCATAGCATCAATCCATGAATTTTCGTTTAAGGCTTCTTCAACATTTTTAGGCTCCACTTGAGAGACAAAGGCTAAATGATCCTATTCAACTATTTGATGAACTTGAGACCTAGTTTGAACTGAATCATTTATGTTACCTATGACATTCTCAAGTGGATGAGCTTTAGAGTACCTCACACTTGTGATGTTGAAGGACCGGGTTGATCTTGCACTTCAGAAGTCTGTTTGGAGGAGGGGTGGCTGGAGGACTTCCATGTTGTGGATCTTGTGCAGGTACTTCATCTCATTCCTTGAACAGAAATCCGTCATTTCATCATGGTACCTGCGTAGATAGCCCATTGATGATGGTTGAACTGACTTAGAGATGTGTTTGGTGTTCTTTGCAGTTCTCATTGTGTTGTTATCTTCAGTGGTCATCTTGAAACCTGTAAGGATTAAGGAGAGATTTGGTTTGAGATTCTCAAATACAACATGTGGAGTTTCTCAATTTCTGGTTTTAAGATTAAACATCTATAAGCTCTAGAGTGTTCTGAGTATCCAAGAAAAATACCTTGTCGCTTTGGCCTTCAAATTTTGTTCCAGATCAATTTATCAATGTTTATGTATGAAACACCTTGAAACCAAAAAACTCTGAAGTGTCCACCTGGATGGCTTTCTAACTTCAGAAAGTCATAGGGGAGTTTTCTTGAATACCGGTCCTTACCAGGCTCGATGAGAGTAGCATGACGTGTTACTGATCTGCCCAAAAAGGTTCTGGAGAGTTGATTTTCGATCAAAAAGCGTACGAGCCATCTCCACCAGGTGATGACCAAACTGTCCCCATAATAAATATTTCCATTTATTATATATTAATTTTGATGATTAACAAAATAACTCTAATGGATTTCTTGAGCTTTGAGAACAGGAAGCAAAAGAAAAATGAAAGATCAAGTCAATCTGGTAAGTCCAATCATTTCTAACCAAGTCCTGTAAACGACTTCTTTAGAACTAGTAACGATTTCTTTAGAACTCGCAACGACTCTCTAGCCGTAACGATTCTTTAGACCTCGTAACGATTTCTTTAGAACTCGCAACGACTCTCTAGCCGTAACGATTCTTTAGACCTCGTAACGATTTCTTTAGAACTCGCAACGACTCTCTAGCCGTAACGACTTTCTTGTTAGTTCGTAACGATTCTAGCGCAACGACTCTTTGTTGAGTTATAACGATTTCGCGCAACGACTTCTTTGTTAGTCATAACGATTTCGCGCAACGACTTCTTTGTAGTCATAACGATTTCGCGCAACGACTTCTTTGTTATTAGTCATAACGATTTCGCGCAACGACTTCTTTATTAGTCATAACGATTTCGCGCAACGACTTCTTTGTAGTCATAACGATTTCGCGCACGACTTCTTTGTTAGTCATAACGATTTCGCGCAACGACTTCTTTGTAGTCATAACGATTTCGCGCAACGACTTCTTTATTAGTCATAACGATTTCGCGCAACGACTTCTTTATTAGTCATAACGATTTCGCATAACGACTTCTTTATTAGTCATAACGATCTCTGCAACGATTTCTTTAGAGCTCACAACGACTTGCCTGTTGTAACGGCTTCATAAGTTATCACAACGATTTCTTTACAGTTCATAACGACTTGCTATAATTCATAACGATTTCATAAGTGATGAAGTCAGCAAGATTCTTTTTATCGAATTTCTTCTGCATCAGTATAATGCTTTTTAATAGCGTTGAAAAGTCAAAGTCATATCTTGTCCGTTGACTGCTATGCATTAAATGCTCTCCGATCGTATCTCCCATGCATGCAGACAATATCTTCCATTTCTATGCTACTCTGTCTACGTACTTTTCTTGGACAGAAAGGAGCTTTGCTATATACTGCAATATCTGTTCCATCTCAACTAACAA
Organism: Colocasia esculenta; assembly: GCA_014218235.1. Taxonomy (NCBI): domain Eukaryota; kingdom Viridiplantae; phylum Streptophyta; class Magnoliopsida; order Alismatales; family Araceae; genus Colocasia; species Colocasia esculenta. The sequence continues at coordinate 129,442,974 of CM024755.1, forward strand.
TAGACAGCAGTCCTAGCTGTCTTCTATTTATTGATGATATGCTTACAGATATCTGACAGACTCATCTGGACAACGTTGGACTCAAGATACAAAGTTCTATGACATCTCTTGGCGTGTACACCAGGATAAAAGACTGACGATCAGAAGCTTCCTCAGTAACCAGTCTAACGTACACAAGGATAAGAGACAACGGACATTCAACGTTCGAATTTGAATCAGCAGTTTAAATAGAAGACTCAAGACGAAAAGAAAAAGACCTGATAGAAAAACATCGCTTGATTTAAGAAGAAGAAAGAAATCCATCTCTACAATCTTTAGAACTTGAAGAAGAGCGAAGCCTCCACTCCAAACCTTGTTCTAAGCTCTTAGCTCTCTGTGCTCAAAAGAAATCTTCTCATTTGTAAGAGCCTGTGTGGTCCTTGGAGAGAAAAACCTTGTAAATCTCTTTCTCTCTCGGGGCTTAGGAGCTTCAGGTTGTAGCTGGTCAAGCTAGAATCTGAAGCCTGTTTTCACAACCTTTTTGATTAGTTTGTGTTCCCTTCTGGACGAAGGAAGACCTGGTGGTATCCAGGGTGGTTGTTGTTCCCTTCTGGACGAAGGAAGACCTGGTGGTATCCAGGGTGGTTGTTGTTCCTTCAGGCTGAAGGAAGACCAGTTGAGGCTGGGTGTAAGGATCCTTAAGGGGGATTGTACCCTTGTTAGTAAAATCCTGAGGTATTGCTCAGGGACTGGACGTAGGTCTCCTGTGGAGAGGAGTTCCGAACCAGGATAAAATCCTTGTGTCTTGTGGATGTGTTTTGTGTGATTGTTATCTTGTTTGCTCTAACTCTAACCTTGTTATTAAGTTGTGCAATCTTTTCAGTAAACAGGTTTTAATCAAAGATCGAAGTTTTATAACCATTCACCCCCCCTCTGGGCTAGCTAGCTGGGCAACAAGTGGTATCAGAGCCCGTCTCTTCGACAAAGAAGAAGATCAACGATCTGAAGAGCAAAGATCAATGGCAGCCCAAAGTCACTTCGAAGGTCAGTCTGTCAACAGACCTCCTTTGTTCGATGGTGAAGATTATACGTATTGGAAGACCAGGATGGAATACTTTCTACAAGGCCACGATTATCAAATCTGGTCAATAGTGGAAGAAGGTGATCTGGTCGTCACAAATGAGAAAGCACAATGGACAGATGAAGATAGAAAGAAAATCTCCTTGAACTGTAAAGCTAAGAGCATTCTATGTTGTGCTCTAAGCAAGAAAGAGTTCAACAGAGTTTCAGCATGCAAATCATCCATGGAAATGTGGGAAAAGTTAAAGATCACATATGAAGGTACAGACAAAGTAAAGGAGACAAGAATTGACATTCTTGTCACTCAGTATGAAAGATTTCAAATGCAAACAGGTGAGTCTATTACCCAAATGTTTAGTAGATTTACTGACATTACTAATGGCCTAGCAAGTCTAGGAAAGTCATATGAAAATGCAGATATGGTAAGAAAGATTCTCAGATCCCTGCCATCTTCATGGACGGCAAAGGTCACAGCTATCGAAGAAGCTAATGATCTTAGAGAATGTCAGTAGAAAAACTCATTGGGTCTCTCATGGCCCATGAAATAAACATGGAAAGACTAGGAGAATCCTCCAGTAGAAAGAAGCAGTCAAATGCGCTTAAAGCTAATGGGGACTCATCAGAAGAATCCTTAGATAACAGTGAAGATAGCAAAGATAGTGATGATGAAGAAGCCATGCTCTCAAGAAGATTGCAGAGAATCTTGGCAAAGAAAAAGAAGTTCCAGTCTGGTAGGAGGTACTTCAAGAAAAACAAAGATCTCAAGAGACCAGATGGAAAAGATCAGAAGAGGAATGAGCCACTTTGCTATGAATGCAAGAAACCTGGACATATCAAGGCAGACTGTCCAATGTTAAAGAAAAATGATCACAAGAAGAAGGACAGCTCCAAGAAGTTCAGAAGATTCAAAAAGAAAGCCATGGCAGCTGCATGGGACAACAGCAGCGACTCAGATAGTGAGTCAAGCTCGAGCAGTGAAGGTGAAGAAGCCAACTTGGCTCTCATGGCGAATACCGAGGATAAGGTAACATCTGATTCTTCTTTCGATTCCTGTAATGACTCAGATTCGGATAATTTGGAAAGTGCATTTAATGAACTCTACAATAAATAAAGAAGTGTGTAAACTACTTAAGCTAAGCAAGAAAAATATCACATGTCTCGAAAATACCAACTCAGATTTAAAATCTGAAAACGAAGAACTAGAAAAACAAATAGTTGAGCTTAAGAGAAGAAATGAACTATTATGTGAAAATTTAAAAGAAGAACACAAAAAATCACTGACCTAGAAAAACAGGAAAACTCAGATGATTTAAGAAAAACTGTAAATGAATTAAATGAAGAAAACAATACACTAGCAAGCACCCTAGAAAAATTTACCAATGGTAAAAACTCTTTAATATTAAAAGGTGCTAGGAGATCGGGTAAAAAGAAAAATGGATTAGGATATACACCCCCAGATAATGAAGAAACCATAATATACCCTAAAACATATCCAACACCAAAATTGTACCGAACAAGATGTAGCATACAAAGCTGATTTCAAATACATAGAAAAAGTAACTAAGTTATCCTGCTGCAGTCACTGCAACAAGTTAGGACATATTAAAATGACATGCCCAACAAGACATAAAAAATGGATATTAAAAGGTAAAGTTGATGATACTAACCAATCAGGACCCAAAAGAATTTGGGTACCTAAAGCTTGATGTTTTCATTTCAGGTTAACCCTCGAGCATCCAAATGGTATTTGGATAGTGGGTGCTCAAGGCATATGTCAGGCAACAAGAAGATATGTTGATCTCCAAGCTGAAGAAGGTACAGTCACCTATGGAGATAATGGAAAAGGGACTGTGATAGGAAGCGGGTCTGTGAACATCAAAGGAAAATCAGTCATAAAGGATGTAATGCTGGTCAAAGGGTTAAAGCACAATCTCATCAGCATCAGCCAAGTGTGACAAAGGCCATCAAATTCAGTTTCAAGAATCAAAATGCAGTATCTTAAAAGATGGTGCAGTCATATTTGAAGCCTACAGAGAAAGAAATTTGTATGTTCTATATCTCGATGAACTCAAGGATCAAGATGTGTGTTGGCAGCTAGCAAAGATAAATCAACTGAGTTGTGGCACAGAAGATTGGGCCACTGCAGCTTGGATGGGCTGAACAAGCTCAGAAAAAGAAAACTAGTTGAAGGACTGCCAAAGGTAAATTTCAGATTGGATAGCATTTGCAGACCTTGTGCAAGAGGAAAGCACACCAAGAGCTCCTTCAAATCAAAGACTGTAGTAACCACCTCAAAGCCCTTAGAACTACTTCACATGGATTTATTTGGGCCAATGAGGACTACCAGTTGGGAGGAAAGAATTTTGGATTTGTAATAGTTGATGATTATTCAAGATTCACTTGGATATCCTTTTTAGAGCACAAAGATGACACATTTGAGAATTTTGTCAGCTTCAGTAAGAAAGTTCAGAAAGATCAGAAATTCTCAATTGTCTCTATTCGATCAGATCATGGTGGTGAGTTTCAGAATGAAAAGTTTGCGAAGTTCTGTGATGATCAAGGAATTGAGCACAACTTCTCAGCTCCAAGGACACCTCAACAGAATGGAATTGCTGAGAGGAAAAACAGAACTCTTTTGGATATGGCAAGATCAATGTTATCAGAATATGATCTGCCAAGATATTTCTGGGCCGAAGCTATCAACACTGCATGTTATATCATAAATAGAGTGATGATCAGGCCAATTCTGAAAAAGACTGCTTATGAACTCTACAAAGAAAAGAAGCCAAAGATTAGCCATTTCAGAATATTTGGATGTCCTTGCTTCATCCATAACAATGGAAAAAGGGACATTGGTAAGTTGGATGCCAAATCAGATGAAGGCATTTTCATGGGGTATTCCTCTAAACCTAAAGGTTATAGAGTTTTCAATAAACGTTCTTTATTAATTGAACAATCAGTACATATTATTTTTGATGAATCTAACCCTTCCTTGAAAAAGGAAGAAATTAGTGACATTGATGATGCAGATGTCCTGTCCGAAAAATTAAAGAAAACTTCAATAAGGACAAAGAGGATCCAACTCTGGAAGAACTGCAGCAAACAGAAATCCAACATAAAGATCTTCCAAAGGAATGGAGACATCAGAAAGATCACCCTCCTGAAAACATCATTGGTGATCCATCTGTAGGGGTAAGAACTAGAGGTAATGTAATTCCATGCGACTATTTAGCATTTGTTTCTCAAGTAGAGCCTAAGACAGTCAATGAAGCTTTATCTGATGAATCTTGGATACTAGCCATGCAAGATGAACTAAATCAGTTCAAGAGAAACCAAGTATGGTCACTTGTTCCTAGACCATCCAATCATTCAGTTATTGGCACCAAATGGGTGTTCAGAAATAAACTGGATGAGTCTGGAATAATCTTAAGGAACAAAGCCAGATTGGTGGCTCAAGGCTACTCCCAAGAGGAAGGCATAGATTTCGATGAAACTTATGCACCTGTAGCTAGACTTGAGGCCATTAGGATTTTACTTGCTTATGCATCCGCACTTGATTTAAAACTTTTTCAAATGGATGTCAAATCAGCCTTTTTAAATGGTTTCATCAAGGAGGAAGTTTATGTTGAACAACCTCCAGGTTTTGACGACTCTGAATTTCCAAATCATGTATTTAAACTACATAAGGCTTATATGGTCTAAAGCAAGCTCCTAGAGCCTGGTATGAAAGGCTCAGTAATTTCTTATTAAATCATGGTTTCACTAGAGGTAAAGTAGATAGTACATTATTTATAAAATCTAAGGTAAACATATACTTCTTGTACAAATCTATGTGGATGATTATTTTTGGATCTACTGATGAATCTCTGTGCAAGTACTTTGAAAAGCTTATGCAGGGAGAATTCGAAATGAGCTTGATGGGGGAGTTAAGCTACTTCCTTGGATTGCAAATCAAGCAAGGGAAGGATGGCACTCATATCTGTCAAGCAAAGTACACCAAAGAGCTGTTGAAGAAATTTGGATTTGAAGATGCAAAGCCATTATCAACTCCAATGAGCACATCAACCAGAATGGACAGTGATCAAAAAGGTAAAAGGGTAGATCAAAAGAATTATCGAGGTATGATAGGATCATTACTTAACTGCCAGTAGACCAGACATTTTGTTCAGTGTATGCATGTGTGCTAGATATCAGGCAGACCCTAGAGAGTCTCACTTAATCTCTGTAAAAAGAATATTTAGATATTTAGCTAGAACTCATGATTTAGGTCTCTGGTATCCTAGATCTTGTGAGATAAATCTAATAGGATATTCAGATGCTGATTATGCTGGTTGCAAAGTAGATAGAAAGAGCACCAGTGGTTGTTGTCAGTTTCTTGCAGGATGCTTAATATCATGGACATCCAAGAAACAAAATTCAGTAGCTCTATCAACAGCTGAGGCGGAATATGTTGCTGCTGGAAGTTGCTGTACACAACTTCTTTGGTATAAAGCAACAACTTGAAGATTTCGGCATTCACATCAAATCAATTCCTCTATTGTGTGATAATACTAGTGCCATCAACCTCACCAAAAATCCAGTTCAACACTCAAGGACGAAACACATTGAGGTAAGATATCATTTTATTCGAGACCATGTAGCTAGTGGTAATTTAGAAATTTCGTTTATAGATACAAATGGTCAATTGGCAGATATCTTCACAAAAGCCCTACCTGAAGAGAGATTTACATCTCTTAGAAGGGAACTAGGGATGTGCAATTTGTGAAAGAATTTCTGTGATTTTATTGACATATAAATTTTTCAGATTAAATGAAAAGTTCTCTCTCCGTTAAAGTTAATCAAAACTCAGTTATCTATATGCTTTGACCGCTTCTGTGTAGAAAGTTTTTGACTTGTCAAACCTTTTGTCGCTTTCTACCTTTGCCGCCGTTTGGCGCTCCTCCTGTCATTAAAGTAATATTATTTACTCAAACCGCTTTGAGATCGATTCGTCTTCCACCTTTACCCTTTTTATTCTCTATCTGTTCACCCAAGCCGATGCCCTAACGACTTTGGGATCAACTCTCTGCATCTTTTGAAGCCTTCTTCTCTTCCCGCGAAGAATTCCTTCGAGAACCTCCGTCCCTTCCATCATCCTCCCTTCCAGAATCCTTTCTTCTCTGCACCCATGGCCGCTCCGTTGATCTCCGGAAGTGTTGGGGCTACAGTGCTGAGTATTTATCCCCAAAGGAGCAAGAAAGATTTACTTTCGTGAAGACAAAGATTTGCGGAAATAAGGCAGTGGATGTTCAGAACCTTGAGAAGAGTGGCTTGGCCAGGCTAGTGGATACTCTAAGAAGATCGCAGTGGATGGATGTGGTCACCTTCAGCGAAGTAAGCTACCCGGATTTGGTAAAAGCCTTCTACATCTGTCTGAAGTCAGAAGCAGATGGATCTCTTGTTTCCTCTGTCAAGGGTATCCAATCAGAATAACCCCTGAGCTATTGCGTGATCTGTTTGGAGTAAAGACCTCGGGATTTAGTGGCATTCACTCTGTGAATGATGAAGTCAAAGGTCTCGGGATCATCGGTCCAGGATTAAGTTGAAGGATGGGAAGCTGGATATTATCAGATGACCGCGTTCAACGGTTGCTGCATTTTATAGTCTGCCAAATCTTAGTTCCCCGAAGTGCAACCTTTTCCTCATGCACTAGGGCAGATTCGGACATTATGTTCTGGGCAATCCAGAACAAAGAGATAGACCTGGCCGCTGTGATGATTGAGCGAATGAAGTTTGCACATGCTCAGTTATGGGAAACAAAGAGCAAGTTGAATGTTTCCCTTCCATATGCCCATCTTCTGACCAAGATTTTCAAGCATTTTGGAGTAGATCTGTCAGGTGCGGTAGCTGAAAAGATGGGCCAGTCTATAAGGTCCAGAAACCTGAAGAAAAGTGGCTTTTCAGTGCAAGAAGGAGTATGGTCGAAATCCTCTGTGGCTGAAGGGGAAGCAGTTATTGCAGATATTCCAGAAGCAGTAGAAGTAGAGCAAGCAGCAGCAAGTCCAGCAGAGCAAGAGCCAGATGAGTCAGCTGTGGGATGCCAATCCGAAGCTCCATTGGAAGATGTTGTCTTGGAAGAAGCTCCTGCTCAGGGGGAGCAAGAAAATATTGATGTCCCTGCTCCCATTCAGGGGGAGCATGCTGAGAGTGAAAAGCCAGAGAATGCAGCCTTTTCTGAGCAAGCTGCACCTTCTCAGGAAACTTCAGGTCCAGCCTTGGTTGATGCTAGTGAAGGCCCAAGTGCACCAGTAAATCTTGAGGAGCCTGTCTCTCAGCCAAGTAAGCAGAAAAGAATTGTTCATAGGAGGTCAAGGAGGGCCATAGGAAAATAAAGTTGAAGCATGTTATGGCCTTGCTAAAAGCCCAAGGAGAGATCCTGACATCAGTTCAGAATGGTATTCAAGGAATTGTTTCAAATCAGGTGTCAACCTCCTCAGACGTATCCTCAATAAGAAATGCAATGAGGTATTTCAATAAGGAAATGTCTGATATGAAGAACTTGCTGGCTAGTATTTCAAAGTCTAGTGGTGTCCCTCCTGCACCTACTCAGAGCAGTCCAGCTGAAGTTCCTAGGCCACCAGGGCCTCCAGCTGAAGTTCCTAGGCCACCAGGGCCTCCAGCAGAAGTCTCAGGGCCAACAGGGCCGCCAGCTCAAGGGTCAGGGCCATCAGGGCCATCAGTTGTAGGGTCACCCGGACCAGTGGCAGCCTCAGGGTCTTCAGGACCATCTCCTGCAGTCAGAGACAGTCAGGCCAAGGAAAGGAGCCAGTGTCAGTATCCAAGGCCCCTGATACTTCATCTCTTGCCACTCCAACCCTCTCCACACCTTCATCTCCTCCTACTGCACCTCCTGCTCCACCAACCATAAAACATCCAATGCCTCGCACCAAACCTTCCTCATCCTCTACTTCCTCTCAACCCTCCTTCTCACCTACTCCAGCTCTCATCTCAGCTTCATCCTCAGTAACTCCTCAACCTTCTCCTATTCAAACTCAATCATCTCATCCTCAACCACCTCTTCCTTTAATCCGAAACACCTTTTCTATCCTCCTACTCCTCCTAATTCTGTTACCTTTCCTCCAGTAAAACCTATGCCCCTTGGTATTTTTGACACCAATGTTCCCGACCCTTTTGAAAGGAACACTCTCCTCACTATTCTCTCCACAGCCTCTCACATTCACAGGACTGACCCTCCTAGTCCTGTCTTGAAAAAGAGAAAAACCTCTTCCTCTCTAAGCACTCCCTCTGCTTCTCTCTTCCCTCCTTTATGGTACTCTCTTACCCTTGATCCTAAGAGAAGACTATCTACAGAGAATACCTCCAGAAATGCATTCTTTCTACCATTTATGGTATTCCTTTTCTCAACCTCTCCGAACACCTAGCCATTGTTCTTCCTTTCACTCAGATATCTCAACCTTTCAAATCCAAAATCTTGAGGGCACTGAGTTCAAGACTGAAGATCAGTGGGCAGCCATCAAAGGGAACAAGGCTCAGTACTCAAAATACCTGACTGCAAGGGCCGAATCTCTCTCTCTCAGAGCTCACCCACTCACCTTCTCTGAGTGGTTTCTCTTCCAGCACAAGAACTCTTGGGGATCCTTCATTCTGAAGGAAATTCGAATTGCCAGAGCCTTTCAGTTGTACAGTGACTTCTGTTATTTGAACAAATTCCAGAAGTTCAATTTTGCCAGTTCAACTCACAGGTTACTGTGCGGCAATCAGAGACCCCTCTCAACCTTCCTTTCACAGTGGATTTTGTCTCCTTCAAGACTGAGTTTCCAGTTCTTCTGCCGAAGCTGCACTCGTTAGTGCTTAATTCAGATGCTGGATCTCATGCTCTCGACATGTTTGCAAGGCAGCTGGGCCGGATGTCAGCAAAGCAGGGCCGATCTCCCTCCTTCTTGCGGTTCATCTTCAGAGAATATCACTCTGGCCGCATCTCTTCTCTAACCTTAGCTCCACTCATTTCTGAGTGTGAACGACTCATCTCCTCAGAATGGGAGCGTCTATATCGGGCCTCTTATCAGCAACTGGAAGCCTCAATCAAGATCTGGTTAGTCAGAGGAAGTCGACTCTCTCTTTCTGCAGAAGCCTTTATGGATCTCAATTCCATCGCACCCATACCAGAGCTCTATGCTGTCTGGGCAGCTAGATATTCTGCCTTCTATGCCCTAAAGCAGGATCTGTTAACTCAGCAACTTCACTATCCAATTTCCTTGGACAGATTTCTCCATAGGGCCAGTTTTGGCAAGAGTACCTACTTCAGATTCATTTTGGACAAAACTCAGTATGGAGAGTTCATAGAGCAGCAAAGGCAACTCTACATTCAGAGGAACATCCCTTCCATGGGACCCTCCTTCTCAGTGACCTTTGGTGTTTTTCTGCAATTTTTGAGGATCTTGAGATCAAGGCATGGGCTGTTATCTCACAGCATGCCTCCTTGTTATCTCCTCTGTATTATATTTCTCCCTCTTAATAAAAATCTTTCTCTCTTCTTTGTCTCACAGCTTATCTTTTTGCCTAATGACAAAATGGGGGAGACAACTAACGTAAATCTGAAAAACATATTTCATTTTTTGTCTGATGTTTAGTATATTTTGTCATCATCAAAAAGGGGGAGATTGATGACCAAACTGTCCCCATAATAAATATTTTCATTTATTTATATATTAATTTTGATGATTAACAAAATAACTCTAATGGATTTCTTGAGCTTTGAGAACAGGAAGCAAAAGAAAAATGAAAGATCAAGTCAATCTGGTAAGTCCCATCATTTCTAACCAAGTCCCTGTAACGACTTCTTTAGACCTCGTAACGATTTCTTTAGAACTCGCAACGACTCTCTAGCCGTAACGACTTCTTTAGACCTCGTAACGATTTCTTTAGAACTCGCAACGACTCTCTAGCCGTAACGACTTCTTTAGACCTCGTAACGATTTCTTTAGAACTCGCAACGACTCTCTAGCCGTAACGACTTCTTTGTTAGTCATAACGATTTCGCGCAACGACTTCTTTGTTAGTTATAACGATTTCGCGCAACGACTTCTTTGTTAGTCATAACGATTTCGCGCAACGACTTCTTTGTTAGTCATAACGATTTCGCGCAACGACTTCTTTGTTAGTCATAACGATTTCGCGCAACGACTTCTTTATTAGTCATAACGATTTCGCGCAACGACTTCTTTGTTAGTCATAACGATTTCGCGCAACGACTTCTTTGTTAGTCATAACGATTTCGCGCAACGACTTCTTTGTTAGTCATAACGATTTCGCGCAACGACTTCTTTATTAGTCATAACGATTTCGCGCAACGACTTCTTTATTAGTCATAACGATTTCGCATAACGACTTCCTTATTAGTCATAACGATCTCTTGCAACGATTTCTTTAGAGCTCACAACGACTTGCCTGTTGTAACGGCTTCATAAGTTATCACAACGATTTCTTTACAGTTCATAACGACTTGCTATAATCATAACGATTTCATAAGTGATGAAGTCAGCAAGATTCTTTTATCAAATTTCTTTCTGCATCAGTATAATGCTTTTTAATAGCGTTGAAAAGTCAAGTCATATCTTGTCTGTTGACTGCTATGCATTAAATGCTCTCTGATCGTATCTCCCATGCATGCAGACAATATCTTCCATTTCTATGCTACTCTGTCTACGTACTTTTCTTGGACAGAAAGGAGCTTTGCTATATACTGCAATATCTGTTCAATCTCAACTAACAATAGACAGCAGTCCTAGCTGTCTTCTATTTATTGATGATATGCTTACAGATATCTGACAAGACTCATCTGGACAACGTTGGACTCAAGACACAAAGTTCTATGACATCTCTCTGGCGTGTACACCAGGATAAAAGACTGACAATCAGAAGCTTCCTCAGTAACCAGTCTAACGTACACAAGGATAAGAGACAACGGACATATCAACGTTCGAATTTGAATCAGCAGTTTAAATAGAAGACTCAAGACGAAAAGAAAGCTACCTGATAGAAAACATCGCTTGATCTAAGAAGCAGAAAGGAATCCATCCATTACAATCTTTAGAACCTTGAAGAAGAGCGAAGCCTCCACTCGAAACCTTGTTCTAAGCTCTTAGCTCTCTGTGCTCAAAAGAAATCTTCTCATTTGTAAGAGCCTGTGTGGTCCTTGGAGAGAAAAACCTTGTCAAATCTCTTTCTCTCTCGGGGGCTTAGGAGCTTCAGGTTGTAGCTGGTCAAGCTAGAATCTGAAGCCTGTTTTCACAACCTTTTCTGATTAGTTTGTGTTCCCTTCTGGTCGAAGGAAGACCTGGTGGTATCCAGGGTGGTTGTTGTTCCCTTCTGGACGAAGGAAGACCTGGTGGTATCCAGGGTGGTTGTTGTTCCCTTCAGGCTGAAGGAAGACCAGTTGAGGCTGGGTGTAAGGATCCTTAAGGGGGATTGTACCCTTGTTAGTAAAATCCTGAGGTATTGCTCAGGGACTGGACGTAGGTCTCCTGTGGAGAGGAGTTCCGAACCAGGATAAAATCCTTGTGTCTTGTGGATGTGTTTTGTGTGATTGTTATCTTGTTTGCTCTAACTCTAACCTTGTTATTAAGTTGTGCAATCTTTTCAGTAAACAGGTTTTAATCAAAGATCGAAGTTTTATTAACCCATTCACCCCCCCCTCTGGGCTAGCTAGCTGGGCAACACAAGGTTCTATTTTTCCTCTCCACACCCCGTTTTGTTCTGGAGTTCTTGGGGAGGAGAACAAGTGTTCTATTCCTTGGTTCCTGCAGAAATCAGTGAAGGAGTGGTTGTCAAATTCTCCCCCGTGATCAGTGCGAATGGAGCATATCTTGTTGACATTCCATGCTCAATTTTATTGAAGAAGTCTTCAAAACATTCAGTGCATCATTCTTATGAGCCAGAAATTTCACCCAAGTGAACCTTGAAAAGTCATCTACAATGACAAAACCATACCGTTTGCCAGTGAGACTCAGTGTTCTAGTAGGTCCAAATAGGTCCATGTGCAACAGTTCATATGCTTTGGAAGTACTTACCGGTGCTTTCGATTTGAAGGATTTTCGGGTCTGTTTTCCCTGTGCACATGCATCACAGAAATTTTCATTTTTCTTGAATGGAATTTCAGGAAGTCCACTTACAAGTTTGAGCCTCATTATCTTGTTCAAACATTGTAACTCGCATGTCCAAGCCTACGATGCCACAATGTAAGCTCATCCTGTTTATTTGCTACAAGACATAAATCATTATTTTCTGGATCATCCAAATCAACCATGTAGATGTTATTCATTCTTTTTCCAGAAAATTTGAGACTTCCTGTTTCCTTATCAAGGATTTGACATGAATCTGATTCAAAAACAATTTTATGGCCTTTATCACACAATTGACTTATGCTAAGCAAATTGTGATGAAGACCATCAACTAATAGTACATTATCTATTGAGTTGGAGGCAAACTTACCAACCTTACCTGAGCCAATGATCTGGCCTTTGTTGTTACCTCCAAAGACAACGTGACCTCCGTCTTTTTCCACGAGCAAACTGAATTTTTCTTTATCGCCCGTCATATGCCTCGAGCAGCCACTATCCAGGTACCATTTGTTTTGATTGTGTGCTGCTAGGCATTCCTGCACATGTGGATCAGACAAGAGGTTTTGGTACCCAAATTACTTTGGGTGCCGTTTCATCATTCATGCCAAACAGTAAATGCTTTGGAATCCAGATTTGTTTAAATTTCTGTTTTAGTGGATTGTTCCAGCATTGTTTTTCATTGTGCCCAATCTTTTTAAAGATCTTACATGATGATGGCTTATGAACAACAGTGGATTTTGGATTCTTAGTTGCATGCATAGGCATCTTACCCTTTTGTTGCCTAGTGAGCTTAGCATTAGGAACTTGCTGTTTTGCCTTGGGACATCCCTGTTTGGGGTTGGTAGTAAACTCCTTAAGCTTAGTTGGAACAAATTTGGTAGCCTTAGGTTCCTGGTTTTTGCCCTTGGTTTGATTTTTCCTTTTCCTTGAGGGATTTTGATTGCTAGAACTTGGGATAGGATCAGTGAAATTAGTCAGCAGATTTTTTCCTGTTTCCTTTGGCTTGGGATTTTGAAACCCAATCCCATGTCTAGCAACAAACACATTGGATCCTAAGATTGCATCTAGATTCTGTTTGCTCTTGACAAAACTAGATAGATCCTTTGTTTTGCCTTTCAATTCCTTTTCAGCTTTTTCCAATTTCTCTTTTAGATCAGTATGCTCATTGTTTAGAGTTTCAAGGAGGTTCATTAGATCATCTTTCTCTTTTTGAGCTTCTTGAAGCTTAATTTTCATGCTATCCATCTCTTCACTGTGTGTTTGTTCATCTATTTTCATCATGTCAATTACCTTATTCAGAGATTCAATTTCATCATTATTATCAGTTTCATGAATAAGGAAATTAACTTTCTTCTTGAGTGCTTTATTTTCTGATTTGAATTGACGGAATTTTCAAAAAGGACAGTGTATGCTTCTTCCCATTCAGCAGTAGAAAAAGACTCAAAGGAAGAATTTACCTCAGAGGAGTCATCACTCCTTGCCATAAGACAGTGAATCTCGTCATCTCCTGAGGTAGCTTGACTTTTTTCATCATCGTCTTCATCACTCCATGTAGCCAGCATTGCTTGGCTTTCTTGAAGACGAACTTGTCCTTTTTCAGTTTCTTCTTGAGCTCGGGGCACTCTCCTCTCATGTGTCCCTGCTTCTTGCACTCATAGCACACAACATCAGATTTTTTATTGGACGAATCAAACCTGTTGGTGCCTTTTGGAAAGGTTTGGAGTTTCCTGAACCTCTTCTCTTGAATTTAAAAACTTCTTAAACTGTCTAGTGAGCATGGCCATTTCATCATTCTCACTATCAGTAGAGGTTTCAGACTCAGACCCTTCCTGTTGGGCATTCTTTTTGGAATCTGAAGATACTTTATTTGAGGCCTTCAAGGCAATTGACTTCCTTGGATTCTCTTCAGTTTCTTTTCTTTTTACATTTAGTTCATAAGTCATGAGAGATCCAATCAATTCATCCACTTTCATTGTTGAAAGATTCTTGGAATCCTCGATGACAGTGACTTTGGTGTTCCATGAGGATGGAAGAGACCGAAGTATCTTCCTCACCAAATCACTTTCTGAGTATTCCTTCTTAAGACCTTTCAATCCATTTATAAGTACCATGAATCTAGCAAACATGTCAGAAATTGTCTCATCACGGTTCATCTTAAACATTTCATATTCTGAGACTAACATGCTTACCTTGGATTCTCTCACCTCAGACGTACCTTCATATATCAACTCGAGCTTGTCCCACATCTCCTTAGCTGAGGTGCATGTGGAGACTCTCGAGTATTCCTTTGGGTGGACCGCGCACTGCATCATGTTGAGGGCGCTCCAGTTGAGTGTCCCTTTTGCAATCTGGTCCTTGGTCCATGTATCTTCGTCTTGAGGCAATCCATATGGTCCTGTTCTGACTATCTTCCACAATTCATAGTTTTGTGCTCGTAGAAACACCTGCATGCGGTTTTTCCAATATGGATAGTCAGTGCCATCAAAGAAGGGTGGCCTGGTCACAGAGTGTCCCTCGGCCATATACCCCTTGGTAGATTCCATTTGATCGTGAATCTCCTGATCGTTAGATCAAATAGATAAAGTAATAAATCGGAGAAACCACGCTCTGATACCAATTGAAGGGTTGCGGAATTCCCAATATGGTAATCTAGAAGGGGGGTTGAATAGATTACTGCCTCTTAAAAACTATTATCACGTTCTTTTTCTTAAAGCATAGATTATCAAGACAGTATCAAGATCTAAACTATGTGTAGATGATGTAGAAACCTATCTAGTGTGTGAATATGCAACGTGTCTATCAAACATCTATCGTAGAAATGATCAAACCACGAGACACGCAGATTTACGTGGTTCGGAGTACACAACAGTGTATCCTACGTCCACGGCACACACACACACACAGAGTAAACTGCTTATGAGCGAGTTCAGTGACTACAACTCACACACACACGTGTTTTCTGATGTGCACCCATGATCAGAACAACACACACACGTGATCTCAAGCACAAGAGACGCTTGAATCACACAAACACACACACAGTTGATGAGAATTATGAAACAGGAAGAGTTCAGAGCGTAGGAATAAATCCTAATGTGGAACTCTTCTGAGAACGCCTGGATGGAGTTCAAACTTCGACTTGAGTGCTCTGGACTGATGGAGAAGGTTGAATCCACGACGATCTATCTTCAGTACTGCAGGATCAACTGATCTTTCGGTCTCTGCACTGCAGACTTGAAGCAGAGCACCAGCAACTTCTTTTCTCTTGGACTTGGCTTTAGGGTTTTTGGTTGTGGCTGCTTCTGTACGAGATTCTCTTCAAAAGGATGCTTATATAGTTGTGTTTTCATGTGGAGAGTCGTGGGACTTGAAAACACAATCTTGGATATGAAGGAAGGTTTCCGTATTTGAAGATCCTCTGCATCTGTCGACAGGTTCTGAGTATCTGTCGACAGATTGCAACAGATTTGCAACAGACAGACTTCAGGTTGCTCTGGTCTGTGGCATCTGTCGACAGGCGATATCCATCTGTCGACAGGCAGAGACAGTTTTGCCAAAACACAGAACTCTGGTATTTCTGTCTGCGACATCTGTCGACAGGTCTCTGAGAATCTGTCGACAGGTGCTCTCAGTACTCTTCAGTCTGATCACAACTGCGGCATCTGTCGACATATGCCTTTGGGTCTGTCGACAGGTACATGTATACTCTGTGATTGTGATCATTTTCTCATGATTTGAGAAGGCTTGGTTATATGCATTTGTACCTGCATGATAAAACATGTATAGTTAGGTATAATGTAGACATAGATAACCAAATATTGTATCATCTAATTGACATGTATGAAACCTCAATTCAACTCATTCATCATTAAAAACATTGTTTGACTTTCATTTATCACTTAGAGTGTGAATTCACTTAGTTTCCAGAATATGAACCAACAGTCTCTATATTTGAGACTGAAATTTTCAGTCTCTATTCGGTCCCTATTTTGGGACCGAATAGGGACCGAAAATTTTGGTCTCTAAATCGGTCTCTATATGCGCTTTTTCTTGTAGTGCAAGAAAGTATGAACAACAGTGAAGATGAAGAAGCAATGCTATCCAGAAGGTTACAACGCATCTTGGCTAAGAAAAAGAAGTATCAGTCCAGAAGAAGACACTTCAGGAAGGGAAAAGACTTCAAAAGGTCAGAAGTCAAAGATGCAAAGAAGACTGAACCGATTTGCTATGAATGCAAGAAGCCTGGACATATCAAGGAAGAATGTCCAAAGCTCAAGAAAACTGAGTTTAGAAAGAAAGATAGTTCCAGAAAACCCAGAAGATTTAAGAAGAAAGACATGACAGCAGCATGGCACAACAGTAGTGACTCTAACAGCGAGTCAAGCCCAAGCAATGAAGAAGAAGAAGAAGCCAACCTGTCATTCATGGCCAACCTCTAAGACAAGATAACATCAGACTCATCTTTCTCTTCGTGCAATGAATCTGATTCTGACAACTTAGAAGAAGCTTTTAATGAACTATATTGTAAATATAAAGAAGTGTGTAAATCACTAAAAGCCAATAAGAAAAATCTTGCATGCTTAGAAAATATTGATTCAGACTTCAAATATAAAAATGAACAAATGGAAAAACAAATTACTGAACTAAGAAGGAGAAATGAATTGTTATGTGAATACTTGAAAATTAAAAATGAACAATTAGCGAGTTTGGAAAACTAAGAAACTATAAATAAATTAAAACAAGAAGTTAACACTTTAACAATAAAAAATGAAAAATTGTCAAGCACACTAGAAAAATTTACTAATGGCAAAACAACATTAATATTAAAAGGTGCTAGACGGTCAGGTAAAAAGAAACATGGATTAGGTTATACTCTTCCCGATAATGAAAAAACAGTAGTATATCCTAAAACATATCCAACTCCTAAATTTGTACCTGAACAAGACACAGCATATAAAACAAATTTTAAATACATTCCAACTGAAAGGATAACTAAAATATCTTGTTGTAGCCATGGCAATAAGTTAGGACACATTAAAGTATCATGTCCAACTAAACATAAAATATGGATAATTAAAAGAAAATTTGATGATACTAACCAATCAGGATCCAAAAGAACTTGGGTACCTAAAGCTTAATGTTTTTAATGCAGGGAAAGCTTCGAGCATCCAAGTGGTACTTAGATAGTGGATGCTCAAGGCATATGTCAGGTAATAAGAAGCTGTTCTCTCACCTTGAAGCTGAAGAAGGCATAGTTACATATGGTGACAATGGCAAAGGAACTGTAATAGGTTGCAGACCGATTGGTAGAAAAGGAAAAGTTATCACTGAAGATGTACTTTGTGTGAAAGGACTGAAGCACAACCTTATTAGTATCAGCCAGCTGTGCGATAAAGGACATCAGATCAGATTTCAAGAGTCAAAGTGCAGTATTATGAAGGATGGTGTAGTCGTGTTTGAAGCCAGCAGGGAAAAGAACCTATATGTACTTTATTTGGAAGAACTAAAGGATCAGGACATATGCCTGGCAACAAATAAAGGGCAGTCAACAGATCTCTGGCACCGAGGACTGCGCCACTGCAGCTTGGATGGCATGAGAAAGTTAATCAAGAGATGCTTGGTTGAAGCTCTACCTAAGGTTAGTGCAAAAATGAATGGTGTCTGTAGGCCGTGTGCAAAAGGGAAGCACACCAAGTCATCCTTCAAGTCAAAGACCGTGGTAACAACCTCTAAACCCTTAGAACTTCTACATATGGATCTATTTGGGCCAATCAGGACCACAAGTCTCGAGGGAAAGAACTTTGGATTTATTATAGTAGATGCCTACTCAAGGTTTACATGGGTTTCTTTCCTAGATCATAAGGATGATACTTTTGAAAGTTTTGTTAGTTTCAGCAAGAAAGTTTAAAAGGATATGAAGTATAGCATCATTAGTATCCGATCAGATCATGGAGGAGAATTTCAGAATGAGAGCTTTGCAAAATTCAATGATAGCCAAGGAATAGAACACAACTTCCCAGCACCAAGGACACCACAACAAAATGGAGTTGTTGAAAGAAAGAATAGAACCCTATTGGATATGGCAAGGACAATGCTATCAGAATATGATTTCCTAAGATATTTTTGGGCCGAAGCCATCAACATAGCATGTTGTATCATCGACAGAGTAATGATCAGGCCAATCTTGAAAAAGACTTCATATGAGCTATACAAGTAGAAGAAGTCGAAGATCAGTCATTTCAGGACATTTGGATGTCCATGCTTCATCCACAACAACGACAAAAGGGACATTGGTAAGCTAGATGTAAAATTAGATTAAGGTATATTCATGGGGTATGCTTCCAAACCCAAAGGATATAGAGTATTTAACAAATAAACTTTATTAATTGAGCAATCAGTGCATATTATTTTTGATGAAACTAACCCTTCCTTAAAAAAGGAAGTAGATAGTGATATTGATGATACAGATGAATTGTCCAAGAAGCTAAAGAACACATCTATTGAGGATAAAGATGATCCATCCTTGGAAGATCTACAACAAAAGGATACATCTCACGATAATCTTCCAAAAGAATGGAGGTATAAGAAAGATCACCCACTGGAAAACATCATTGGTGATCCATCGGTTGGGGTAAGAACCAGAGGTAATATAATTCCTTGTGACTACATTGCCTTTGTATCTCAAATAGAGCCTAAGACAGTCAATAAGGCACTGTCTGATGAATCTTGGATATTAGCCATGCAAGATGAACTTAACCAGTTCAAGAGAAATCAAGTATAGTCCCTTGTTCCGAGACCATCAGATCATCCTGTGATTGCACCAAATGGGTGTTCAGGAACCAGTTGGATGAAGCTGGTGTGATCATAAGAAACAAGGCCAGATTGGTAGCTCAAGGCTATTCCCAAGAGGAAGGCATAGATTTCGATGAAACCTATGCACCAGTGGCTAGACTTGAGGCAATTAGGATTTTACTTGCATATACTTCTGCATCAAATTTAAAACTCTTTCAAATGGATGTAAAATCTACCTTTCTGAATGGTTTTATAAAGGAAGAGGTATATGTAGAACAACCACTTGGTTTTGATGACATGGACTTTCCAAATCATGTTTTTAAGTTGCATAAAGCTTTATATGGTTTGAAACAAGCACCTAGAGCTTGGTATGAAAGGCTTAGTTCTTTTTTGTTAAATCATGGTTTCATTAGAGGAAAAGTAGATCGCACATTATTCATTAAGTCTAAACTTAAAAATGTGTTACTTGTTCAAATATATGTTGATGATATAATATTTGGCTCTACTGACGAATCTCTTTGCAAGTATTTTGAAAAGCTTATGCAGGGAGAATTTGAAATAAGCATGATGGGGGAGCTCAACTACTTCCTCGGATTGCAAATCAAACAAGGAAATGAAAGATCTCACATCTATCTAGCCAAGTACACCAAAGAATTACTAAAGAAGTTTGGATTTGAAAAAGCCAAGCCACTGTCAACACCCATGAGCACATCAACAAGGCTAGACAGTGACAAAAATGGTAAGAAAGTATATCAGAAACTTTATAGAGGTATGATAGGTTCATTACTCTATTTAACAGCAAGCAGACCTGATCATTAACAACGATTCACCCTTTGTGACGACCCTCCTTATACCGGTACGGTTATACCAACCCACGTTGATATAGAGAGCATTGCCACAGTGGGACATATACCCATCACAATCATTAGGTCGAGATGTACATAAATATGAACACATAACAGTGGAAAAAAAGAACTGGAAATAAATATCCTATTCCATCTTCCACATTTATCCACAGTCTATATAGTACAAAAAGAAACTAATTGTTTCATAACTGAGAAATTAAAATGAAGTACATTGTCCACAACTTGCAGCTAAATAAATTACATGAATTCAACGTAGTACAAGTTCTCCTTTATTACATACTATGAAAAGGAAATACAGTAAAGTAAATCTCCGCAAGCAATCCCCTACTCTCGCTCTGAGTCACTCCGAATTAACTCCTCGGAAGAAGTAGAGACACCTGCACCTGTACGCCGAAGCAAGAATGAGTCCAAAGACTCAGCAAGTAATTTCCCATACATTAAGCATACATACATCACCTGGCATTTTACTCTTTAACAATTTCACAGGTACATGAACGTGGATTTAAACAATCTTTAAGAAAAACCTAACATGATACATCTATCAATTTCATGACACATAGTACATGGTTTATGTTCATATCACAATAATAAACCTATCACCTGCTTTCTACACAATTTCTAACATTCTATCTAAATTCACATTCATGTTGTATCATAATGGACATTAAACATGGAGTTTTACACATAAAGGAAGAATGTTCCTAACATGGATTCTATATACTTTTCCACATGCATGTCACTTTTATAAACACAATAAGCTTGCTGTTTTGACAAAATTTTAGCACATTTATAAACATATTTACAGTTTCACATGTCAACACACTAATTCACATATCCATATGCTTACTCACTCATTTACACAATTTACACATTCACTTTTCACATAAACACAAATTCACATTATTATCGTTATATGCCGTGACACATAGTCCAAACCACCTCTAGAAGGCCACACACTTATCACATCACACACATATCTATCACCTAGGCATTACAATGATAAATCTTAGTTATTGCGTAGAACTGGAGAAACACTCTCCACCCTAACCAGCGGTACTTGTCCGCCTCCAAGATTTTATCCCAATGCCCATGGGACATCATACACATATGAACCTTCCTATAGGGACTTTACTACGGTACAGTTCCTCAGCCTTCTAAGCAGTGTCACCCATGGCACATTTACACATTTTCTCATTTTAAAACACACACTTAATACACTGTTTTAAACACATGTTCCATGCTCACACATAATCACATATTTCAGGTTTACCTAACATGGTACTACTGTTTACAGAGTTAAGTAATCACAATTTGATTCAAATCATGCTGCAACTAACTAGGATACCGTTAATTACTCTAAACATGCTCTAATTGACCTTTTCATGATGAAATAATGAATTTAGTACCTACTGTTGTCCAATTCACCTGAAATTTTAATGGCAGACTTTTTATAGATCATTCATCTCACATGTAAAGTTTCATATTTTTCGGAAGTACACACTAATTATGAAAATTAGAATAGTGTATTGCATAATTTATCGACAATCAAATTTGCATGATTTAACTTTTTACAGGTACATAAATCATCCTACACATATATACGATAGTCATGTATTCATACAAAATTTCTGGGAATTTAACTGGTTTCATACGAATTATTTGAGAATTTATCCTAATAATACATGTTTATGGTTTTACAATTCAGAAAATATATTCATGTACACGGACAGTAAAAAATTCCCAAAATTTTATGGCATGTACTGACATCTAGTAACATCGTATATAAATTCTATGACACTTAAATTCCACATAGATCACTTAAGCAGAAATTTACAAGATCAAAACTTGTCTAATAGTTACTTTGGAAAATTTTAATAAATAAAATGTTTAACGAAAATTCCATGAAATTTCACAACATCATACGCTTAAGGTATTACATAGCATATAAATTTTACAGTATATCCTCATGCGTAGAATTCCAGAAAATAGATTATAAAGGGCAAACAGTCCACTGTTCTTGCCTGAAGAACTCAGCGGCAAGGGGTGGCCGCTTACCTGATTGACAGCGACATAGATGGCCACTAAAATCGGATCTTAATGGCAGGGGATGTTGCCGTTAAGTTCCTGTCTGCAGAAAACAGACAGAGCTCGCCAAAAACAAAGGAAAAGGGGGGTTCCAGGACACGAATAAAATCCATAAAATTCCATAGGACCTACTAGACATACGTATGGTCAATATAGAGGATTTACTTGTCTTCAAACAAATCTACAAACAGCGAATCAAGCCGGAGAAGCCCTCCTCGGCCTAAGCCAAAGAGTCCCCGAAGTCCTCCAAATTCGATTTCTGAGATGGTCTTTAAGGTCCATTGGGGTTGGGAAGACGATCCTCAATGTCCAGCCTTCCTCCCAGTCGAAGAAGAACGCCGGATGATGCCTCAAATCGCTGGATCCATGGGTCCGAAGTTCAGGTTTCGCACATGAAGTTAGGGTTTTTTTTGACAAAAGAGCCAAAAGGACCCAACAGCGCCCCAAACTGAGTCTTCTATAGAGTGAGGGTCGAAGACGCGCTTAGGGTAGGCTAGTTACCGTTGAAGAACGGTTTCCTAAACCAAGGGCGACATTTCCTGAGGCGTTTTCGAATCTGAAGTCGCAACAGATCTGGGAGACTAATGTCAACATCACTGGCTGCCAATATGGAGTTGGCGTCCATTGATGTGGCTGCTGAATTGGGGTAAACGTCCTACGATGTGGAAGCCTACTGGTCGTTGGCCAGAACTCAGAAAATACAGAAAACATATATATATATATATATATATATATATATATATATATATATATATATACAAGACAAATATATATAATTTACAATATATATATTAATTAATACTATTCATGCAATGTAAATAGATTATATGCACAATACAATTATATATACATAGCTCTATAACAATACATCAAATAATATTTATACATCTACACACACAAGCACAATTCCTCACACAATCAAACACCTATTTAAGAGAGAAAATTCAAGGGCCTTACACCCTTCATTTTCATCTTCTTCAACTTGCCTGAGGCGATACCCTATCGACTCCGGCATCGACTCTCTGGGATTTCAAAGCCTCTAACTCCTTCCTGTGAGAAATTTCTTGAGGGCTTCCAGTCCCTTCCTCATTCCAATCATCCAGAAACCTTCCCCATTAAAATCCATGGCCGCGTCCGGTGTATCTGGCAGCGTCGGGGGCTATGGAGCTGCGTTTCTTGCCACCGAGCAACAAGAGAGGTATACCTCTGTGAAGATCAAGGTATGTGGCAACAAGGCAGTGGACGTTGCAGATTTGCAGAAGAATAGAATGGTCAGCATCATTGCAGTAGTGGAGAGGATGAAATGGTCGAAGATGGCAACTCTGTCAGAGGTGAGTTATCCAGACCTAGTAAAGGCATTTTATGTTTGTTTGAAGACTGAGGAGGACGGGTCCTTGACATCCACTGTCAAAGGAACTCAGATTAAGATTACCTATGTGCTTTTGGAAACACTATTTGGAGTTTGCACCACCGGTCACAGTGGGGTTTACACTGTGGATATCTAGGCGAAGGGATTAGGGATTGTTGGTCCCAAGTACAAACTAAAGGATGGAAAGATAGACATCAACCAACTGAATGCATTCAACCAGATTCTACATTTCATAGTGTGCCAGATTCTGGTCGCTAGGAGTGCCACCTACTCGACTTGTACAAAGGTGGACTCAGATATGATGTTCTGGGCTATCCAGAATGAGAGCATAAATATGGCAGAGGTTATGATAGAAAGGATGAAGTTTGCATCCACTCTGGTTTTGCACAAGAAGAGCAAGCTAAATGTGTCCCTACCATATGCACATCTGCTCACCAAGGTATTTCAACATTTTGGCATCAACTTATCTAGAGCAGTGTCAGAGAAAATGGCCAGGCTATTCGAAGCAGAAACTTAAAGAAAAGTGGATTCTCATTGGTTGGAGGTATATGGAGCAAGACCTCAGTGGTTGAGGGTGAAGCCATTATTGGCAAAGCCCAAGAAGTCCAAGAAGAAGTAAGAGAAACAACAGAAGAAGTAGAAGTACCAGCAGGACCAGGAGTCAAGAGCAACAACAAGAAGTTATCCGTTCAGAAATTACAATGGAACAAGTAGCAGCAGCAGCAGCAGAAGTCCGAGCAGACGATTCGGTGATCACTGGAAGCCAAATTGAGGACATTCCTAAAGAATTTATTGAGCCTGTTGGACAGAATTCAGACGTTGCACCTCCCTCCTCTCAAGTAGCTACAATTCTTCGGAGTGTACTGGACTCTTTAACCAGTACTCAGGTGGAGCCAGAGATCTTGGTAGATCCAGTTGCAGAGGTTGTAGCATCTGGCCTCAGTACAGATGTTGTCATGAAGGATGCTCCTAGCAAGAAGAAGAAGATATTCCAGTTGATACCCATATGGAAGATGCTCTTATTCAGGGGGCGCAATCTGTCGAAAGGGAAGCTCAAATCCTAGGGGAGCACACTGCCAATGCTCCGTTGATGATCAGTTCAGAGAAGGCATTGTGGAGAGTGCCTCAAGTGAAGAAGATAATGATGATAATGTGGAGCCCGTTGCAAGGGCAAGCAGCAAAGGGAAAGAAGCAGCTTCTGGGATTCCTCTCTTGACCAGGAGACCGCATCAGAGGCAGAGAAAGAAGAAATTGAAGGTCAATCTAAAGCCCTTGGTTGCTAGAATGGATGAACAAGGAAATATTTTGTGCTCTCTGCAATCAGAGATTCAGTCAATTTTCATAAGCCAGAGTACTTCAGCTAAGAAGATGGGCATGGTCAGAAATGTAGTGAGATGGGTGCGAAGTGAGCTCACTAGCATCAAGGAGTCTATAGCCGCACTTGGAGATTTGGTCAGAGCACAGTACTCAAATGCCCCTCCTGCTCCTTCTCCTGCAGAACCAGTCCAAAATTCTGGGCCTTCATAGGCCAGGCAACAAGATGCTCGGCCATCAGGGCCAATTTCAGAAGAACCAGCAGGGCCATCTGGGCCACAGGTTGTTGAAGAGGCAGCAACTGCAGTGTAGGATCATGCTAAAGCTGTGAAGTCTTGGCCATCAGGGCCAATAGAGGATGTTTCTGGGCCAACAAGGCCAGTGGTTTCCGAGGGTGAGATTCTGTCACGTCCTAACATTTAATATATCTATAAATGCCGAAACGTGAACGAATGAGAAATCAAGAGTAAAACTTAAACTAATTGTGCATAAATTTGCTCAGAGGCTTCACTAAATAAAGTTTATTATTTGCCATTCAATAGGTGTTACATGATTCCTGATTTACAATCTCAAAAGTAAAACACCACCAAGGTTGGTCTCTCCACATACAAATCCCGAAGTCCCACCTTCTAGAACTATAGATTACCTGAAAAAGTAGGATTTGGTGAGCTAACTAGCCCAGTAGAATTCAATTCCTTGAAATAAGAAGGATTCACATGTATAATTTCAAGATAAGAACATGAACATCACTAACACTGACTGTTCAAGGCTATGAACAAATGAGTCAAATTAATAACATGTGTAGGACAAGAATAGTATAGAAGCAAGATCAATAACTCAGGATAATACTTGAATTCAGAATCAGAAACATTTTCACACACACAAGTATGACATGATGACTAATCAAGCAAGAAATGATGTATGCCACATCCAGGTGTCCTCATTGCCCCCGCGCGGCCACTGACAAATTCGGGTGCACCTCCCAGGACTGAACCAACCCCATTTGCACTGACATAATTCTCAAATGAGCCCAAAGACTCACAACTTGTCATCATAACACACTCACTCTAGTAATGGCTCAAGGGTACACATGTACTACACATATCTCACACAACAAGAACTTGGGGACTATTTTCACTGACCACAGAAGTTGATAGCTTCGCAAAGGCTGATTACCTTTAGAACTTTTAAGAAACAACTCAAAGTAAGGATGAAAGAAACATGAGTAAATCTAGCAGGTATTTAGGTGGTAGAAACATCTAGGAATGAGTGAGCATTTAGCTAGATCATTTGGGTGTAGTTCCGGTAAAGAAATGAGTCAAGCTAAGTGCTGAAATCCAGGACTTGCTATGCCTGTCGACAGCTAGGAGGTGGCTGTCGATAGATGCTGTCTTTCCAGAGGTTAGAAATGAAGATCTGTCACTGTCTGTCGATAGGCCAGAATCGACTGTCGACAGGTATTGTGTAAATCTTCAGGAGTTGTTCAAGACTACCAAGGAATGTACTACCAAGCTTACCTACAACTCCTATCATGTTTATGACATTACATAGATACAATCTAAGCCTCAAAACACTAGGATAATAACACAAAAGAATTATGTGAGGAAGACTTAACATGGTGTACGTAAAAGCAACATCCTTAAGGAAGAAGACTACTGAAACAGTAGTTCTTCTAAGACAAATTCCTTTCTACTTAAAAATCAATTACTCTACACAATTGAGAGTATCACAGTCTTGGATCAACTTATGGAAGTAGAAAAGAACTAACACATAACATTCTCAAGACTGAACAATGGCAGCACATGGTGATGAACTCAACTTCTAACATGGAGTTCAAGAACAAGATACAGGAAGAAGAGAACAAGAAGTGAATCTTACAATAACACATGATGCACACAAGCTTCTTAGAAGTATTTATGGAAATCAAATAAGAACTTGAGAGTTTGAACACCTAAACAGTAAGTTCTATGGTATGTTTAAGAGTAGAAGTAAGAGAGAAAGAGAAGGAGACTGAATCCTACAGACACACAATTAGAACATGATTATAAGGGATGGATACACAGTTCAAAAGAGAATTCACAAGTTTAAAACAAGTAAGTAGGTGTTCATGACCTCTTCAGCAAAGGTAGGAGTCAAGGATTTAGAAAAGAGGAGAGAAAGGAAGAGAATCCTACTTAGTTGAAGAAGATGACGTCTTCCTTCGATGGACTCCCAACTGGAAAATGGAAGATGATGCTAAAGTGCTCACAGCAGTTTCTCCCCAGCTACAGCTTGTAGCACATTTCCCAGCAATAATAAAAACAGCAAGTAGAAGCAACAACTCACGCATAGCAGCTTCTTCACAGTGATGGCAACCAGAAACACCTCCAAAACAAGAGGTTAACCAGTGCAACGACAGCAGCACAACAGTGGAGAAGGATTGGAAAGATAGGTTCGTAACATGATGGCGGGTATTTATAACCCAAGGGTCTGTCCATGCACAGCAACACATCGGCGGCTAATGTGTCATGGTAAAAACCATTTGGTTTTTACCTCAACACGTAGCACATGCAATCCCCCTCTTGGTTACACGTAGGTAACTTAGGTATTGGCTTAACCACTTGGTATGGTGGCCTCCTCAACGCCTTACATGTAGGCACCCAAAAAAACCCAGAAAAATGGCCACCGTAATTGGCCCAAAATTCAACTGCTCCAATAAACATTATGTAAACATATTCAAATGGTATCCATTTGTATTAAAATTTCACCCATAGACTAATGTGATGATTTTACAAATTACGGTGATTTTAGTTTGATTCTTAAATTTTATTTTACACTTGGTGATAAATCACCCGAAAAATAGTTGCGTCGGCTTAATCTCGTGATCCGTACGTCAACAAATCTTGATATTTACATTTCTGATACCACCATATTTTTCTGGAAATTATGGCGTTCTCGGATTCTAATTTCGTTATAGTTTTTCGGTGTCGCCCTGTTGGAGCGCGCACCTCAGCGTACGTCACTGGGGTAACGTTTATTAGCACTAATTAATCCGAAATTCTAATTATTTCAATCCAATGATAATAATAATGTGTATTAACCACATTATTCATATTTCTCTAATAAATAAATTTTTCGGGGTGTTACAGATTCTAAGAGTAGAAGAGCCAGATGTAGCTCCAAAAGCCCCTGATCCTTCTCCTCTTGCAACTCCGGCCCCTCCTTCACCACCATCTTCCTCCACAGCACCACCAGCACATATCCCTTTCAAACAACCCATGCCTTACTCCATTTCATCCCCAACACCATTTCCTTCTGAATCCTCCTCATCTCCTGCCATCTCCACATCCATTCCTCCACCTCCTCCTATCATTGAAGACCCTCCAGCCTCATCATCAGTTGGAGCCTCATCTTCCTCTCGTCCTTCTTCTGCTGGACCATCCATCATATCTCCTCCTACCCATCAATCCTTTCTTCATCCTCCTACTCCTCCCTCCTTTGTTACCTTTATACCTGAAAGTGCACAACTTGAAGGTCCCTTTCTCAAGAAATTCGAGGATGAGTTGGAAATTATCACATTCCGCTCAGTCCTGGAAGTTGGTTCTCATGTCCACAGAACTGACTCTCCTTCTTCTAGTCCTTCTTGTAAAAAGAGAAAACTCTCCAACACTCTTGCTCTTCCCATGTTTCCTCCTCTTTGGTTTTCCCTCACTGTTGACAATCGAAGGAAACCAATCTATTGTGAATATCTCCAAAAGTGTATCCTTGCCACCCTTTTTGGTGTTCCTTTTCTCAATCTCACTGATCACGTCAATGTTATCCTTTTCTACTGCCACTTCTCCAAAGCTGATCAATCAAAAATCTTCCAAATGGCTGAATGTAAGTTTGAAGATTAGTGGGCTAAAGAGCACAAGGCTCTCTACAGGAAATTTCTACTTGCAAAGTCAGATCGGTTTCCACCCCGGGATCACCCACTCACTCTCTCTGAGTGGTTTTTCATTCATCACAAGACCACCTGGGCACCCTTCATTCAAAAGGTAGTAAAGCTCATCGGGTACTTCCTGCTATTCAATGACTATCGTTATCTTCACAAGCTACCTGAAGTGTAGTTGGGTCAGTTCCAGGGGGCCATTGCTTTGTTAAAAATTGAAAATCCAGTTAATTGCTCCTTCAAAGTGGATTTCGCTACCCTGCAAATACCAGACAGTGTATTTCTCCCCAAACTGCATTCTTTGGTCATGGACTCCTCAGTTGGTCCTGTTATTTTTGAGAGATTTACTCGTGTAATGGGTAGGATCTCAGCTCAGTAGGGTCGTCTCCCCTCCTTCCAAAGATTCCTCTTTCAGGAATTCCATCTAGGCCATATCACTTCTGAGGTTCTTGCCCCTCTTCTATCTAAAAGTGAAAGGCTCTCTCCCTCCGATTGGGAAAAACATTACAACCAGTCAGCCCTTCAGTTGGAAGCCTTGAACAACTCCTTGTTTAAAGCAGGCAAGCCTACTCTCATAGCTAAAGCCTTTTTTGACTTGAATTCCATCAATCTGGTTAAAGAGCCTTATGATTAGTGGGTCGAGCAGTACAAACT
Source organism: Colocasia esculenta (assembly GCA_014218235.1). Lineage (NCBI taxonomy): Eukaryota > Viridiplantae > Streptophyta > Magnoliopsida > Alismatales > Araceae > Colocasia > Colocasia esculenta. The sequence goes on from CM024755.1 coordinate 129,472,143, forward strand.
TTTTATGGCTTTGAAGAAAGATCTCCTGCAGCATCAGATCCACTACCCTATCAAGATCAACCATTTTCTTTGGTTTGCTAGCTTTGGCTCTTTCATTTCCTTCAAGGTCTCCCTTGGCAAAGATGAATATGCTACCTTTCTAGAAGCTCAGCGCCAACTTCACATCAAAAGAATGCTTCATGTCATGGGGTTGTCTTATTATATTACTTTTGGGGTTTTTCAAACCTATTTTGAGGAACAAGAATGCAAGGCTTTGCGCATTATTCAACGGCATGCCTCTCTTCTGTCTCTTGCTTTCTACCTCCATGTAACCCCTCAAGATAAATAGAACAACTCTTTGCTCTCTATTTTCTCTTTCTTCTTTTTCTCCGAATGATATCTTTTTACTTATTGACAAAAAGAGGGAGAACCGTAGTATTTCTGAAATACATTTCTTTTTTATATTCTGTAAAATTCCTAGATTTATTTCAGAAAGTTTATGCTTATGTTATGTTTTGTCGTCACCAAAAAGGGGGAGATTGATGATCAGATCATCCCCATATAATTTCATGAATTATATATCTATTTTGGTGATTAACAAAATCATAACAATTAGTATCTAACAAGTTTTTATGAAGCATAGTCACAAGAAATAAACCAGGCAAAATCAAGAAAAGACTTGTAAGTAAATCCTTACATTGTTGTCTTTAATTTTTCAAAGCATGAAATTTCTCTAAGTACACATCAACTCGTTTTGAAGTATAACGATTTCATAAGTCATCGTAAAGAATAACTCTTTCATAAGTTTCATATCGTTTTTGGTTTGCATTGATTTCGATCTGAGAACGATTCGCTAAGTGATCGCATCGATTTCGATCTCAGAATGATTCGCTAAGTGATTGCATCGATTTCGATCTCAGAATGATTTGCTAAGTGATCGCATCGATTTCGATCTCAGAACGATTCGCTAAGTGGTCGCAACAATTTCATTCTCACAACGATTTCGTAAGTGAGCATAACAATTTGCTCTCATAATGATTCGACAAGTGAGTATAACGATTTCAATCACACAATGATTTCGTAAGTGAGCATAACGATTTGGTCTCATAACGATTCGACAAGTGAGTATAACGATTTCAATCTCACAACGATTTCGTAAGTAAGCATAACGATTTGCTTATAGTCTCATAATGATTTGGTTATAATGATTTGCTCATAACAATTTACTTATATTGTCATAACGATTTGGTTATAACGATTTGCTCATAACGATTTGCTTATAACGATTTGCTCATAACAATTGCTTATAGTGTTATAACGATTTTGTTATAACGATTTGCTCATAACGATTTGGTTATAATGATTTGCTTATAGTGTTATAACGATTTGGTCATAATGATTTGCTTATAACAATTTGGTTATAACGATTTGCTCATAACGATTTGGTTATGAATGCATAACGATTTATGCGTACAACGATTTGTTTACGAATGAGCAACGATTCACATGAACAATGACTCATACACAATGATTCTATAAGTCATGTTCATATCGACTTCATGAGCTATAACGACTTGATATTTGAATACCTTGACAAGTCAAAGTCATCCGCGTATTTCTCTATTATCCATGCATTAAATATAACCATACATTTCTCTGCACGATGCATGTCCAAATATCTTCTATTCTTATGCTCCTGAATGTAATATCTTTTTGGAAAGACAGAATGGAAATTTCTATCGTGATGTATTCTCACTTTAACGTTGACTGACAACAAGAGATAGCTTAGTTGTCTACGTTTTAGCATTAAATGTGTGCATGTCTCTGACAACACGACTCTATACAACGTTGGATAAAGTAGAAGCTGGAGGATATCAAGAAGGATTTTCTTCTTACGTGCATGGAACGCAAAGAACCGTTGACTACAAAGGAAAGCCATGCAATCTAAAGTTCTCAAAACATAGAGACAACGGTACTTCAACGGCTACATTTTTCAAAGAAGATACAAATAGAAGACTAGTGCCTACGTAAAGAAACGAATCTTGAGAATTCAAAAAATCTGCAAGCACCATACAAGAGATCAAGTCTCACTGCATCGTCTTGTTCTAGCTCTTTGCTCTCTGTGTCTAGTGTAGAATCTTGAGAGAGCTTTTCTAAACTGAGAGGTTCTTCTTTGTAGATCTTTTCCTCTTAATCTTCGCTTCAGATCAAGCATTGTGCTATTAGCTTGGTCCAAGGGCGCATCATCCCTTGAACACATCTTTGTGTTATTCCCATCGTGTTGACAGAAGACCTGGGGGTTCCAGGGTGTTATTCCCTTCGTGTTGAAGGAAGACCTGGGGGGTTCCAGGGTGTTGTATTCCTCTTCGGGTTGTGAAGAGAAGACCAGCTGCGGCTGGGTGTGTAAGTGTCCTTGAGGGGGACTATACCCTTGGGTAGTGAATCCTGAGTTGTTGCCCAGGGACTGGACGTAGGACTCCTGTGGAGTGGAGGTCCGAACCAGGATAAAATCTGGTGTAGTGTGATTGCTTGCTTTGTGTTTGTTGTTTACTTTTCACTGACGCTAACAATCAACGATGTGCTTGTTGTGTGAACATTTTTGTGGACAGGTTTAGGTATTCAAATTTTAAAGAATCCCATTCACCCCCCCTCTGGGCTTGCTAGCTGGGCTACAGGACAGACAGAAAGGACAAACCAGATAGTGGAAGACATGCTACGTGCCTGCACTATAGATTTTGAAGGATATTGGAATGAGTAGCAATCCCTAATAGAATTTGCCTACAATAACAGTTATCAGGCCAGCATTAAGATGGCACCATTCGAAGCACTGTACGGCAGAAGCTGCAGATCGCCAGTATGTTGGAATGAAGTAGGTGAACAACAGTGGTTGGGAGCCGATATGGTATAGACAACTAGTAGGGATATACAGATTATCAGAGACAGGATTAAGATAGCTCAGTCCAAGCAGAAGAGCTATGCTGATAAAAGAAGAAGATATTTAGAATTCCATATTGGAGATCACGTGATGCTGAAAGTATCCCTGACCCGAGGATTTCAAAGGTTTGGGATGAAAGGCAAGCTAAGACCAAGATTCATAGGTCCATTTAAGGTACTAGATAGAGTTGGCAAGGTGGCGTATCGACTGGCACTACCTCCCAAATGTTCAACAGTACACAATGTTTTTCATGTGTCAATGTTGAGGAAGTACGTGTATGATCTGCCACAAGTAATCGGTTATGATGACATTATTTTGAACAAAGACATGACCTATGAAGAAAGGCCAGTGAAGATCTTAGACAAGAAGATGCAACAACTTCGGAATCGAGCTATACCCGTGGTCAGATACTCTGGAGAAATCATGAAGTCGAAGAAGCCACGTGGGAACCCGAGGCCGCCATGCACCGGAATTACCCAGAATTATTCAGTAAGTCACTCTTCCTCTCACAATCATATGAATTTGGGGACCAAATTCTTTTTAAGAGGGGGAGGATGTAGCAACCTTGATATTTAAAATCCAGATAAAAAAAATCAATTAAATAAATGAGATAAATAGATTTAATTACAATAAATGAGGAATAAGTGAAATAAAAGGAAATTAAATCAGGCCCATTAAGTTAAATCAATATTGGGTTGTGTAAATGGCTCAAAGACAAAATAATCTAAATGAGGAATAAGTGAAATAAAAGGAAATTAAATCAGGCCCATTAAGTTAAATCAATATTGGGTTGTGTAAATGGCTCAAAGACAAAATAATCGGCCTAATTGTGAGGAGCCCATTATGGGATGGAAAATAATTAATCCAATTTCGTATGTAATTAATTAATAATTAGAAAGGGGTTCAAGATAAATGCTAAATAAGTCATATATATCCTAAAAAGGAGTCCTATACTTACCATAACCCTTGCCCATGAAATTTGATCTCTTCCTAACCCTAATTAGGAGATAAAGGAGAGAAAGTGGTAGATAAATAAGGGAAATTCGGAATTTTATGGAAGGAAGGACTCTTAAAAGGGTTAGGACTCTATTAGCCAACAAAACACCCAAATTTCGTCCTCACGAAACCCTAGACTGCAGTGGGAACTCTGGAGGACGGAGAGGAGGCGATCTGGACGAAGGGGCTTGGAGGAGAAGGCTGGAGGAAGGAGCTTTCTTCTTCCTTTTTGGTCATCAAACCCTAGTTTTCTTGTCAATGCAAAAAGGTAAGCAATCTCTCAAGCTTAATTCGTGTAAAAATTACCCTAGGTAGTCTTCATGATCCTCTTCAAAAGCCCTATCATTTCATTCTTTTTTGTTCATCCATGAGAACGAATTAAATGTTGCAAGCTAACCCCGAATTTAATATCATAACTACTACTTGTTATTACTTTTCAAACGTCCCTATTTGCCCTATTTTTCATCTTGTATCCATGGTGAATTAAATCGTTATTCCTGGACTGTGCCTATTTATGTTAACGAAAGGTAACCTAGTCAAAGCATGCTCTATACATGATTGTTTTCTAATTAATCGTGACCAGTGATAGATCTCCATGTCTACTCTCGTTTAAAATTAGTTTCATGAGTTATGGATCACTGTGTGATTTTATATCGATTTCAGAAGTACCCTGTAGCATGTTTGGAAGGGATGGAACCCACCCAAAAAGGGGAAAATCTCCTTTTCTAGGCTCAGGCCACCTTCTGAAGTCGCGACGGCCCGATCTGCCATGATCTCAGAGGGGGTCGCGACACCAGGGTTTGTCGAGTTCTGAACGCGACGGGTCAACTAGTCGCGACCGGACCCCGGGTCACCCCAAAGGGCGGTTCAGCTTGTCGCGGCCTATCCATGTGTCGTGACCATAATGCGCCGGACTAAGCCTTCGCGACCTGACTCCTGAACATGCCATCTAAGGGCGTCGCGATGATCTTAACGCGACACCCCTGTTCGTCGCGACCTGACTATTACAGCCAGAGCCCTGATATTACCATTATAACCCTGTTTACCTTTAATTAAGTTCTGTCATGAGTAATTCGACTTATTGATTAAAAATGGACAATATTACATGAAATTAATTAATTTGAAATCTATATGCATAACCATATTTGCTCTCTTGATTTCCTACACTTGCACCCACTTGATAATCATGTTTGCCATTAAACCCTGTTAAATTACGCAATAATGTATCTGGTAATTTATAGAAATAAATTACTAAATTCCCTATTGAAATAATTACACTTGTCTTCATTTTACTAGTGCGTTTTATACACCGTTACCATTTCCCTCAGCCTTCGAGCACTCGAGGCACGACGGACCCTACTTTTCTACACACTCTCTTGGCATGGACCACCTCTCCACTGGGAAGTCTCCTGACTGGACTAGGGAATCCTTGTCAAGGCCTCCGTAAGTCTTCTTTGCTTTGGCGCACGTCCTTAGCCGACGAGCTGGTTGTACCCTTATAACCCGTTACACCCCCAAGGATCAGTACGATCCAAATGGCCTTAGTGTTTCCTTCTTACCTTTTGTTCATGCCGGACCATTTAGTCTGAGTTCATAGCACGGATGGTGGGAGGATGTGACTTCTACCAGACTACCGGTGCCTGACCTGGTGCTGTGCAACTGTTACTATCGTGGTTTAACGATGTTTTACGTATATATATTTTACAACACTAATTGGTAAATGATTTTGACTCAAACCTATGAAAATCATATACCAAATTATTCCTCTTTGAGTCTAGATTCATTGGGATCCATTTTACCCAATTTCACGTTGTAGATCGTGGGAATTTGACATAGTTTGTTCGGTGTGCAAATCTAGAGAGAGGTTGTGTTCTTCACCCAAAAGGTAGGTAGTCTATGGGCCAAATCTTAATTAAATTTGTTGGCCCACTTACGATTGGCAGCAAGACTAACCTAGAGGGGTGGAATAGGAAATCTGAAAAGCTGAAATAAAAGTCACCATTGAAAATATTTGGTTAGTATAAATAAACCTGTGTAATGGAAGTTAAGAGCGTGGAAACAATCATACAATGCAAGAGAGATTTATCTTGGTTTGGCACTTCCAAATGGAACTCCTACGTCCAGTCCCCAAGCAAACTCTTGGGATTTCACTAACCGCCAAGTAACCTTGATCTTCCCTTAACAAGTGGCATACAACACCCATCACCCCAGCTGGTCTTCTTCTCTTTCCCAGGCAAGAAGGCATCCCACTGTTTCACCTCAGCTAGGTGCTACTTTCACGAGCTCAGAAGCAACTCACTGGTACACACCCAGTAGGTCTTCCCTTCAAACAAGGGGAACACTGGTACAGACCCCCCAGATGGTCACCACCAGGTGAAAGCTGGTCTTCCCTTCTAATTAAGGGAAATGCTCGCGCAGCAAGCCTTCTCTTCCAACGAAGAGGAACACTTCTGAACACAGAAGCTAGGACCTAAAGACCCTAGATCAAGCTCAAGATACACAATGAACTACTTAATCTGAGACTGAGCCTAAGAAAGAAAGAGTTTGCAGTAAAAGACTCTTCTTAGGCTAAGCCCCCAGCTCTCTCTCTCTCAAATACATAAAGACACGTAGAGAGAGAATGAGGAAGAAGGAAGACAACTTGAATGCTTCTGCTTGAATGAGCTCGAGCTCTTCCTTTCTTGCTTTGAGTGTATATGGAGTTGGATGCTCACTGGATGTACACTCCTTGAATGATCTTCAAGTTTTTCTCTATTTTTTTTCTGTCCAACCTCTTCAGTTTCAAGTCTTCATCTTTTTATGGAGCAGCTTGAATAGAGATGTTGAAGGCTAGCCATTGGAGCTGTTGGATCCGTTGAGTTTCTTGGCTCTCTTCTTTTTTTGCTCTCCTTTGAGTCTAACAGATATCTTCTTGAGTCTACTGACTATTTGTAATGGAGGAAGATGTTCCAACTGGTATGCAATTCCAAGGATGCCAGCAGTAGGTCCAAGATGTTGACTATGAGAGAAGTGAACCTGCAGACTTTAAATACAAGATAGATGCTACATAGAAATAGATTTATCCATTCTGTCACCATATAAAGCATAAGAAGACTTGTTATAAAATTGGCAAACTGTAAAGCACTTTATGCGAAGGAGATGTGTCCCATGACTAACCATGCCACAGACAACTATCTTAGAATACTTACATGAGAAGATGTGTTTCCAAGAAAGACATGTTTTTTTCTGTTCACACAAAAAGCATTAGAAGACTTATCATAAAAATAGTAGTCAGTCAAATAGTCGTACTGCATGGGAATTATATCCAGCAACAGACTATGTGTATGAAAGACATCTTTGAATGCATATGTGAAATATTAACAGATGACCGGTGATTTGAGTTTCACAGTTTCAAATCACTAAGGATATTTGAAACAAGTCTAAGAATACTTTAATCATTTTATCAAGGATGTTTTCAGAAAGTTCCTTAATTAGAAGATATGCAATATGATTTCAAAGAAAAAGACTTAATAAAGATAATATATATATTTTATTTGAAATAGCATTTGTTATGCTGAAGTCAATCGATGTTCATACAAGTAATCGATATCTAAGCAGTCGATAAGGAAATTGATGTTTATGCAAGACAATCGATATGAGATGGCAATCGATGTTTCAATGCAAGGCAATCAATGTTTAAAATGGTTAGCAATCGACATGAAATAGAGCAACAATCGATTGGCAAAGAATATAATGTAAATGGTTGAAGTGAAGTGTTGGATGGCCAAAATATAACACAATCGGTCGAAGTGAAGCTTCGGATATGGCGAAGTTAACTTCGGATATGACGAAGTGAACTTCGTATAAGATGAAGTGAACTTCAGATATGATGAAGTGGACTTCGGATATGACGAAGTGGAAGTTCATATAAAACAATTCATAACGTTGTCGGTCGAAGTGAAACTTCAGATTTGACGAAGTGTAACTTCGTATATGACGAAGTGAACTTCGTATAGAATGAAAAACAATGCAGTCGGTTGAAGCTAAAACCTGCAATCAGTCTAAGTGATATAACTTCGGATATGACGAAGTTAGCTTCATATATGACAAAGTAGGAATTCGACTGATCATGACCAAAACATGCATGACGAAGTGCTAACTTCGGATTTGACGAAGTGGACTTCGGATATAACGAAGCTAGCTTCGTATATGACGAAGTGTAGCTTCGACTGATCACAATAAAAACATCCATGACGAAGTGAAGCTTCAAATAAAACATGTTATTTCTTATGCATAGATAATCTTGAAAAATGGTAATTAATATATTAATGTTATTTATGATAATCATGAGGTTTTGTTATCACCAAAATAAAAGGATAAAATATAGGAGTGGTTCAAAAAAACTTGTTCATACATGGATTAGCATGTCTAGATCATGTAAATACTATCTTTCCCCATTTGATTTAAGTGATTTCATCGTATTGTTTCATACATGCTCATGTTGTCTATATCTAGTAGTCAAACTGATCATCTGTCTTGAGAATTTTATATCTCTTATTAAAGATAGTCTAAAAGCCTAATATTTTTACTGTAAGATCCTCTTCAAGTCTACTTTCAAACAAGGCCAAAACCTCTAGTTTTATCACTTGTGTAGAGAGTTTTATCCCAAATTAGCCAACTATATCAGTTTTGCATATACAGTCCCCCTATGACTTATTGCCATGCTAAACGTGTTTTATTTTTTAATTCCTTGTTATTGTAGGTTCGTTAGCGAGTCTATTAACAAAAAAAAGTGGTTTCACTAAATTTGGTCCTACCAAAAGTATTAACCTCCCAAAACCCCCTGTGTCAAACCTAGTTTGAATTGGACTTGATTTTGACTAAAAAAGGTAATGGAGGAACCCTATTTAAGTCACGATCTATCAACCTGTCGCAACAAGAAGGCGACAGGGACATTGCCACCTTCTGAACAAGAATGTGACCAGCATCTGATCTCCTTTTGATGGTGACCAAAAGGCTATCACTTTTTGCTTCTGGGAGTCAGATGGCTCCAATTTCCTAGTTTTGTCTTGTTTCTTGGTCCCATTTGTTCCAATTCGAGTTTGACTATTGTGGCCATGCATTAATTCAACCCATGAATAAATTTTAAATATTTTTGACATGATTCTAATTGCTCTTAAAGTTTGATCATGCTCTCTACTTGCCGATTGCTCTCTCTCTTTCTTTCCTCGTTATCAATCTTGCTAAAATCAGTGAATGACAACTTGCTAAAAATTGAACATGCATGATTTTATTTCCTATTTGAACATTTTATTTCTATTTTTGGACTTGATTATTGTGAAATTTCTATGTTTATTTCGAAACAGAATCGAACTTAAAGACACACACGCACATGCACGAGTGACACGCCATTTCACACTTGCATGAATAGGAAACCCTCTCTTAGCTTGGATGAACTGTATGTCGGATATTCCTTATGTCGGACTAGGGATTCCTTTGCCAAGGCCTCCATAAGTCTCCTCTGACTATGGATTCCATCATGGCTAATGAGCAAGTTGTACCATGAAATTCCCTAGAGCCAGTGTGCACTTCTTTCTCTTCTTTTGTCTTTCTTGGTGGGCTGTGAATGTTCACACAAAACCAATCTATTAATTAAATATAGAATTAATGATAATAAACCATTATACTACCAAAATGATCTCTTGATTATTGACATGATAAAGCCCTTGAACTCACTATCCTAACTGAACTGTTGTACTTGTTACTAGCTTGTTACCTTGACATCTTGAGAACCCTGTTAATGGCCATGCTTGATTGTGGTTATCTACATTTAATGTAACGCCCCTCTTAGACCCAGTACAGTTATTCCAACTCTCATTAGATCTAATAAAGGTATTACAGTGGAATACATCCAACAATAGATGGTACAGATTGAGATATACATAAATGATAATTGAATTCCAATAATATGCAACAGAATATGGAACCAAATACTTGTAATCAACATCATATTTAAAAATCCAGTCTAAACATAAGAGAAAGATAACAATAGTCCAACTTTATTACAAGCCATAAGTTCAAGTGCATAAAATAAAGTACATCATTTTCCTCACATACATAATGATCACTCCAAATGTCTCAAGTAAAACTACGCCTCCACGTCCTCACGCTCAGAGTCAGTGAGCACTAACTCCTGAGTATCCTCTAGCTCTCCTGAAATGTTAAACAAGTATGAGTCTACAAGACTCAGCAAGTCACATGAAAGATAGTTCAAGACATTGTGTATATATTAGATTTAAAACATGGTATACATATATCATTCACAACTTCGATATCATATAACTTTTCCTACTAACATGATTTCTAAGTCATTTAGCAATCAATCTTTGCATAGTATGTTCAATTATCTTGTAAGTAAAACTTTTCATGTGATGCATATAATTCACATCTTGTATTCTAACAATTGAGCTATCATGTTCCTATACATGACATGCGATCAATTTTCATGGCATATGCTTATTATCATGCAACATGCAACTAGTTTTCATGTAGCAAATAATCATTTAAACATGTAGCAAGTGGTCATGTAGCATGTAAAACAATTGACATGTAAATCATATAGCATATATCATGTAGACATTATTCATGTGGACATTTATCATGTAGTCATTTAACATGTAGACATGTAGTCCATTTTTCATGTAGACATTTATCATTTAGTTGCCAAGACATAGCCCGCACTATAGTAGAGATCAGTAGTCATATAGCATTCACTTATCACCTAGGCAATGCAGTGATGAAGTCATGGTATTTGTGCAAAACCGGGGAAAGTCCTTCCCACCTTAGCCAGTAGAACTTGTCTACCTCCAGGATTTCAATCCATTGCCCACGGATTCAGTAGGTTAATTTCATGTAGGTGAACCATTACCATAGGGGCATCCATGGTGTAGTTCCATGTAGGAAATATCTAAAATAGCAATGTCTTTATTGGCCATTTTACTTTAATATATGCATTATCATGTATGCAATCATGAATCTACATTTTATGCAATTCTATCATACATTTTCCATGCACTAAATACAACATTATGCAATTAGATTTTCTTCAGTTTCTGAATCTTAACTTTGCTGTAAAACAGACAACCTATCATGGTACTAATCATATCACATTCATTCATGCACATTTTCTCGTGTTTAATTGAATTCTATATGCTATTTAACAATAAAAAATTCATTACAATTCGTACAGAAATCTAAAATCCCCGAAATCTTTATAGTAATTCAAATTCAGATAATACTATGCACATGTAAAATTTCACATTTTTCTGAATTCTGTAACCATTTTTTTATAACTAATTTCCATCAATTTATGCTAACTAATCGTGATACAACAGTGAGGAATTCATGCAATTTCTATACAGGTACTAGGTACAACATGTATGCAGTATATCTCATAGTAATACAGTCTTCAAACATTAACATTCCACATGAATCGTGCTCACCTCTTTTACTTTTCTTTTATCATTTCCATTATCATCAGAGAATAACTACTTATATGCACATATAGTCTATACATCATTACAACGACCCACTCATGGTATAACAGTGATAAAACACACACTTCATCACCTGGCTGAAACCTCATACAAGCATGGATCATAACTAAGCCATAAAAATCAAATTTTCTGAAATTCACTGCACTGATAAACTTAATGGCAACATATGTGGTGTTTACTTGCAGTAGACATCCACATATCATGTCGTTAACAACCAGTAGACGGTGGCACATAGTGCCGTTAACATATAGTATAGGTCGGAAAACAAGTAACGTTTACATGAAATAGACGGCGGTCGATTGTGTCGTTTATAAAATCTAAACGGCACACGATTTGGACGTCAAGTTCATTCACCCAGAAAACACAGAAAACACAACATGAAATAACGAGACTTCTACCCTTTCCCATGCATCAATTTCATGCTTTAAAAATCTATAAAAATGATAAATATACAGTCGTATATGTCCTAAACTAATCCCCCATGTTACTTGCCTCTTTCCCTCCTTCTGGAGTGACGAATCAAAACCCTAAGAAGCCCGCCTTGGCAGCAAGGCAGTCCCCTTCACCGACTTCAACCGCTCCAAATCCGCCTCCAACGTAGTTCCTCCACTTGGTGAAGCTCCAGATCTCAAAGTTGAACGAACCTCCTTGGTCCAAAAGCCTTCAAACCGCACGAACAGCCCAGCAAAACACTTCTCTCGGCCCTCTTTTCTTTCCTCACAAACCAGAGCTAAAAACTTCCTTATCTGTGAAATGTAGGTCTTATAAAGATCTCCCACGCGTTAGCCAACCCTAATCTGACCCTTGGATCTTAAACGCTCGGATCTGCCCATTAATACCTCTTAGAAACAGCCGATTCTCTCTCCCGGAATGGTAATATCAAAAATAGGTAAGTCAGGTTAACGTTAACAGAAATTGCCGCCAGCCATGATGTAGACGTCCATCGACTGTGTCGTCTACATTCTTACTCGAAAAACCAAATGTTTTGGAAAATAATAAATGACAGAAGAAGTTGTCGTTAATAAGAGATAAACGGCATATGATCATGTCGCCAACAAGCCTTAACGCCAACAAATGTTGACACCAAGTTCAACACAAAACATCACTCAAATACATGCAGAAATAAACACATAATTGCAATATAAATTTAAGAAAAATTATAGGGCACTACATTTAAAATCTTAAGATGTAGGATCAAGAACGAAGAGTGTCTAGGGGCTATAGTCTAGTCCTTATGACAAAGAGCCGAAAATATATTGTTAACTATGGGGTATAATGATTACTGGTGTTGCATTGTGTTGAGAGTACTTGCTTGTGTAAATGTTAGATACAAACCACATTATACATGTCCATGATATGCCTTCATGGTGGCATAGTTCCTTAATGCATGTTAATGGCTCGTGATTGACTGTCTTTGCAACGACCCACTTTCACCCGGTACGGTTATACCAACTCACGTCGGATGAGAGCAAGCTGCTACAGGGGAGAATACCCCAACAAGTAACAAGTGAGCTGAGATATACACAAATAGAGTCGAATAAATGCAACGGAATTTAAATGAATCTTATTCCATCAACTTTTAAATCCACATACCACAGTCTGTATAGTTCAACAGGAGATAACATAAGTGCAATATTTTTCAAATACATAGCCGACTCCAAGTACATTTGATCAAAATTCAAATTCAATTGTAGCATTACATACTAAGAAAGATAAATTACAAATCTTCAATCACTTAGTCCAACTCCACTTCAAATCTTGCTAGCTCCTCTGCTGCTAATTTCCTGAAATGTTTAGCAAGAGTGAGTCTACACAATAGACTCAGCAAGTAACTTAAGATTCAATAGATACATGCTTTTTATCAATTAACACAATAAAATTTCAGCAGTTAAATCATACATGATCACGCTATAACCTAAACAATTTCATTAAACAATTATCTAAACAAATGTAAACTAAAATCTAAATAAGATCACTAACATCATGGTGTCATTAACATGAGTAAAATACACACTCACACGTTTTCATACTTTATCCAAGTCATTGTAAAGTTGCACAACTAAACCATGGAAACATATACAAGATAGGTTGCACTCCTAGCATGACTTCTAACTCACTTTACATGCAATCATAACACCTTACTTCACATTTAGCTTGCTGATTTTTATGCAAATTTTATCACATTCATATTACCTTTGCATAGGGATCACTTTAACTACACAACATAATACTAAACACATGTACATCCAATAATTCAAATTTCATGAATATGAAAGCATATACTTACATTTGGGTACTAATAGCAAGCTCACTTTTAGCATTTGACAACTAATACATCAACACATACACACACACATTCATACACATCAATAAACAAAATATCAGTTAACACTATTGTCATTTACACTTATATTATTTTCTCATTACATACAACCATGTGATTAACCTTGGCTTTCACATACACTCACTTTTATTCTATCACACAATACTTATACACATTCCCCATTATTTCCTCTTTCACATTCACATGCTTCTTATCATTTCACTTTTTGCACATAACATGTGCCACATTTACACATATCTCGCACATACCTTGTGCTATGAACACATATCACTTTTCACATCACACTTATGCTCATTTTCACATAATGCCAAGACACAGCCCAAACCACCACGTAGACGATCACATGACACACATTCACATTCACATACTTAATCACCGGCATAGTGATAAGTCTTAGTTTCTGCGGAAACTGGGGAAAGCCCTTCCCACCATTACCAGTGGAACTTGTCCACCAAAGATTTCACAAGACCCTTTGCCAGGGTATAACACTTTATCAAGACCCTTCTCTAGGGTATCATATATCACATTGAGCTTTCCAGTAGGGGCATTACTACGGTACAACTCCAAGCATCTAGGGTGGCAGTGTCTTATGGGCATATTTGTTTATCTTGTCACATTAACCATTTTACACACCTATACCACTTGTTCTCTCACATCCCATGCACACACTCATACATAATTCACACACACATAAGTCCTCATTTACTGATTTTAACCTCACTGTTGCAACTGCCAAATAATCCTAATATAGATTTAATCATACTAAAATTTACTGAATCACATCAAGTCACAATTAACATGCTCACATAGTTGTTTTCTCATTAAAAATCCATAACAATACTTACTGTCATCAAAATAACAAGAGATTTTAACCACAGACAAATTTCAGGTTTATAATCGCACATGCAAATTTTCAGATTTTCTGAATCATATTACATTTATAGAAATTAAAACATTCAGTTTCATGCTATTCATAATTCAATTTAACATGGAACATAACACGAACATCAGATTTAACAGTTCACAACCTGATCCTAACATACTCATCATCACAGAAATTTTCCCCTGATTTATTGCACAACACACAATTTACTGTAAATTTTACAAATCCTACGCATGTCTTCTATTTCCAAACCAGAAATTTCAGTAAATCCTACAGTCATGGAAAAATTCTCAAAATTTAAAGGCATGGACTCATACATATACACATGGTATAGAAAAATCTAGGGCATTTCATTCCTCTGGAATCATGTAGATAGTAGGTGAACATGCATAATCCATTTTTCCCACATGTATTTCAATAATTTAACAATCCATGCCATTCACCAAAAAGCACAGAAAATATCACATGCATCCCATGGTCTGTTTTACATAACATATATGATTACATTATATCCTCATTCGAAAACACTTCGGAAATTAATCATATAGAAGGGAGAACAGTTCACTGTTCTGCCCTGAAGAGCTTAACGACATAGTCTGGACACTAATAGCACGTTAACGGCAAAATCGTTGGCCGCCAAGCTAAGATATCCACGGCAATGGCTTTTGCCGTCAAGTTCAGGTCTGTGCAGAACACAGACCTGAGCTCCCAACACAAGGAGAAAGGGGGAATCTAGGACGCGAGGAAAAATCCAAAAAAATGCTGGGACTTAGGGCACATGTATAGGATTGAGATCTATAGGTTACTTGCCTTTCTAAAAACCTCCAAAGGGATCTATATTGCTGTTGAAGCTCTCCTTGGGCAGTCCCAAGAAGCCTCCAAAACACCACTCCTCCTGGTTCTTGGTCGATCTCCTCAGCAGGTTGGGGTCGGGAAAGCCTTCCTCTATGCTTCAGCTAGCTCCTGGTTGCTGTAGATGGCCGGATGAAGCTCCAATCCGCCGGATCAAGGCATGCAAGGTCAGGTTTTTCTCCCAGAAGGTAGGGTTTTTCTCTCCTTTTTGCAAATAGGCAAAAAGAGCTTCTGGGGTTGCAAGGAGGGGTTGGTTTATAGGAGAGAGACCTCTCATCCCACGCAGGGGTTGATGTGAGGCTTTCACAGCCGATGGGGACAACTCCTCAATGGCTGGGGTTGCTTGTCCCCGGAAATTCGGGCCTGCTGCGCATGCAGGTCAGAGAAGTAAACGTCCACCTATATGGATGGCTACCTAAGTCTTGGCGTCCATCGATATGGATGCCGAAATATAATGGGCGTCCACCCATGTTGTCGCCAATTGGCCCTCCTTCCAGAACTTAAAATCATGCAGAAATCATGTTCAACTTACACATATATACATACAATGTATGTAACGTAGTATACACACTATCACACCATGCATTCAACCCATATTTACCTTATAATTATTCACATGCATACATAAGTATACCAAGGTGTTATGTATGTAGAATTAGGTATACAATTATCACACGCATAAGATAACCTACATACGTACATACACATATGCACTTCATATATTCGCTCACAATATCCATGAAATGGGTAATATAAGGTATACTTCAATATTTAGGTAGTACCTGCGTAACATTTAAATAGATACATTATACACAAAATTGGCCAATTACTTATATTCACGATAATAATATACATCCACGCATATACACATGCAAAATTTACGTCTATAATATGCACCATTTTTATGCACGCCATTTATGCAAGAACAAGTAAACATCATAAACATAAAATATAAGTGGGAAAAAGAAATTTCGGGGCCTTACAGTCTTGCTCATCAAAAAACTTGCTCATACATGCTAGCTTGCTCCCTTGTTAATATGGCCAAACTCCTGTTACTATTCTTGATTCTTGCTAGTGCTATTAGATGTACATGCTAGATCAACTGCTCTTGATTTCTCTCTACATCTTGGAATTCCTGCTAGATTATCATTACCATCATGAATATATCATGCTATCCTACGAATCTTGCTAGACACATTTTCATATCAAATTTAAATTTCATAGCATTACTCAAGATATATAGCTTTATAAATGTATCCACTTATATCCTGTACGGAAGATGTAAATCCTACTGGCAACTCATACCTACTTTCCCAACATTTCAAGTGACGAAGAAATTGATGACAATGAGAACTATGGTTATACTAGGGATGATCGTGCGCCACATGCCTTAGTTATAAAGTCAAAGAGTCATGATGCCATAGAGTCTTAGTAGTCTGAGAGAGTTAGAATAATGTAGTAGAGCATGAGGAGTAATATGTAATTTTCCTTTTCTTTAGTCAGTGTTATTTAGAGTCCAATGAAGTGTAATAAATAATTATCAAATTTTGAAATAAAAGTTCAGTTTATATTTATTATGTGGTTCCATATATGTGTTTTTTGGAAATTATATGCTCGCTAGGTAGAGACTTAATTTGCTGGCTATTCATGTCTCGACTCCTTATCTTCAACATGCATTATTCTTGGGACGTGATAGGCACATTATTTTTTCCCTATCATTGCATCGGTTTTGTTGTTTTACGATCAAAATGGTCTTGTCGTTTGTTTGGGTGCATGCGTTTAGGGACGTGTCCTATCAGGTTGACGCATTCTTAGTAGCACATATGTCAAGGTGTTGGCCTGCCTTTCGTAATGGCATTGAAGGGGGCGAAGACATCCCCCCCCCTGTTCTTCAGTGATTTCTTGGTGTTTTGGGATTGAAGGTAAGCTCCTCCTGTGCAGGGTGGTTTGGCTTGGATCTTGGAGCGAGGAGGAGGAAGCCAGTCACAAGAGAAGGCCCCAACGGGTTGGTTCTCCTCTTTGAGGTAGGGACTTCACCTTTCCTTCTAGTTCTAACTTGATTTATGTTGTTCCCCTACCTAAGCATGCTCCTCTCATTGTACTCGTTGGTTTTGGTGAGAGTTTCATGCTTGCACACATGTAAGGTTTCCCTTGAGTGTAGATGGCTTTCTTTGTCATGCATTAGGGCAATCCATGAGTGGTTTAGCTTCTAAACTAAGTATGTATGTGTTTCACATGCTCCCCTCCCTTGAATGTCACATTTGTTTGTGGTTTTTGGGGTGATCGGTGGGCGGGTTGCATTGGCAGTATTGTCCCTGTAACACCTCAGAAATTCAGTAATTGAAAAATTAGAAATAAATTGAAAAAATAAATAAATTTAATATTAGTAAAATAGCCAAAAACATATGTGCCATTATCATACGTACAAAAGCACATCAGAAAATTTTGTAAAAAACATAGTTCAACTATAAATAATATTCCCAAATGACCTATGAAGAAATTTGTACAAAGAAAAATCTGATTGGTCAATTTTAAGGTGTTTTATGACTAATTATTGTAATTAGAAAATAAGTCAGAAAATCATTTTCACACGTACATAATAGAGTTAAAAAATATAATAAAGTTATGAGGAGACTCCAAAAAATGGGTAATGATAGCCCATCATAGGTTTTGGACTAATGGACAACATATGGCCCATGAATAAATGTAAGTAAGAAAAATATTAAGAAATTCGTAGCTCCAATTGGGCAAAAATTGGAAAGGTCAATTAGGGCAAAATCTAAGGTAATTAGAGTTCCATGGTAACCCAAATTCGTGCCCAACCATGTTGGGTGTTTCCTAAAGACTCTACTACTCTAATTGGGAGGAGAATCCCCATATCTTGGAAGGTACCAAGCTAGAAATGCAACCTCACTTTCCTAATCACATTAGAACTTGAATAAACCTTAGATCTATAAATAATCGTCACGAGACTCTTGGGGAAGGGTTACCATCATGTTGGGGTCATGGGAGGATGATCTAGGGCACCAGGAGAGGAGGACGGCCAAGAACCAAGCTTCTTCTCCAACCTTCCACTACTTCAACTTGGAAGTAGACACCTCTTAGATCCGACCAAAGGTAGGTGATCTCGAGCTCAAACTTAACATGGCATATACCATAGGAAATCTCTTAAAGTCTACTTTCATTTGCCCCTATGTTTCCCAATTTTCATTGCCTATGTTAAGAGTATTAAGCATTTTGCCATTATCGCACAGTTTTAGGGTTTTTCTTGTTAATCTCATGATTCACACATCCATACATCAAATTAGGTGATACCAAACCGACAGGGTTCTTCCTCTCCAAGTTTCCAACAAGTTCATGTTGAGCATTTCATCTAAAAACCCTTAGAACCTTGAGTTTCGAGCCAAAACATGAGATCGTGCAACCTAGTCCATGATCTATCTGCCGGTTTCAATCGCGACCAGTCCAGTGGTCGCGATTCAGTGAATTAAATCATGACGACTATGTCTGTCACAAATTTTGCATGTTTTTGATGATTTCCAGTTGACTAATCATGACTTATAGGTTTACCCTAACCACTATATGCTTCGTTTTGCATGGTATTTCAGTTTTCGGCCATTTGTGAATCATGAGGACGCGATCGATCGTACCGTCGTGATTTGACTTATTTCTGCACATGGATTCCATGCATGTTTTTATATTCAAAATTTGAAAACCTCTCAAGAACGTGACGCATCGAGGCGTTGCAATTCTAAATGTGACCGTTTAAGCCGTCACATTTTTCTTTCGTTCTGACAATATCCCTTTGCATAAAAATGTGTGTCATAAAGTTTTCTGTGCATGTCTGAATCACGACCGGTGGTACCGTCGTGATTAGATTCATTTTCCAGCCCTCAATTTTTAGGACTATTTCGTATTTAAGGACTGTTGCATGAATGCGTCACCTACAAACATCACGTTTATGCTTAGTAATCAATTGCTTACATCGATTTTCATGAATGCGTCCACCTTACCGTCGTGATTTAAACACGACAGGTAAGATCGTCGCGATTTAGAGATTACTCACAGAGTCGTATTTGATTGTGTACTGTCCTTTAAAGTGCAACGTCTGAACCCGTCGCAATTTAAAGGCTGACCTGAGACTGTTTTCTTTAGTTGTACGGTCAACCATGTGCATGTCTAAATGTTATATCATGTCTTTAGTTATTCAATGGCCTAAAAGTTATGAACCTACATGAAAACTATAAGAACATGAATCTCTATTCTAAGTGTTCTTAATGATTGTTTGATTCCATTTACCATGTGATTGCTATGAGCTATGTCCATACTCTAGCTTGTTTACAACTAAAAAGTGCTACATGTTAAAAATTACAACAACCATGTGATAGACTGAATTGCATACCACATCATGCGTTCGTGTTAATTGCTTTCCATCTTGTTTTAAATCGATGGATTGTGGATTGAGACACGTTCTACACGACACATTGCACATATAGGCAGCCCTCTCTTAGGGATTTGGATCAAACTCTCAGCCGGTCATTCCGTATAGGCAGACTAGTGACCTTTTCTCTAAGACCTCTGTAATTCTCCGTACTCCGTGGATTCCCTCATGGAGACCGAGTTGGTTGTACCATTGAAGTTCCCATAAGATAGAAAGTACCTCTGTTCTTATCTTCTTCTCGTGAGAGTGATTTGATACATTGAAACCAAGCCATTAAATGTAAAGATTGAACTAATGTGATTAAGCTGTTATGCTGTCGAAATTTATTCAGGATCATGTCCACTTGCCTTGTTCTTTATAATCATTGACATGATCTTTAGTACATAATTGTCTATTGTTGGAATTCCTATTGGCCATAAATGAATGAACGGAATTACCAGAAGCTATTGGAACTTCGGTTCACAACTATGCCTATGCAAATAAGGCCCAGTCTGGTCCTAGGAGGAGATCCTGAAATACTTATAATCACGAGAGTATATGATCCATTGAGGTGTCTGGCAATCACCTAATTGACTACAAGATTGATCTAGGTAATTTCCACACTGTTATTGAATGATTGATTGATTGTTGAACTGTTATATGTGAAATGGCCAAATATATTGTATATGTCATCGTTATTGAATCCAATATGTCATTGTCCATTAGAATTATAAGGAATTCAACTTGAGATATCCATGGTACATGTTATTGAACATTGAATCTCTTCTATATGACCAATGATCATACTATCATATGTTCCCTCATTAATCGTTCCTTCTCACCTAATAATTGTCATTGGATTTATTTACTAAACCATTCCCGTACATGTTATAGCTTGGAACTGTCCCTATCGTTATTGTCATGAGTATTGCATGTTAGTAACTTACTTGTTAAATTGTTAATTCACGTAAAGCATGCCTGCACTACAAGATATAAATTCTACTGGGCGCTAGTGCGCTCACACCTATTTTTCTTAATATTTTTAGGTGATGATTATAAGGAACTAGAGAATGACGGGACGGGGGAAGAGTGATGAGCTTCTCAAGTGTACCTATCTTGCCAGCCATCGAGATTAGAGTCCATAGAGTATGTAATAGTTAGGTTTACTTTTCTTGATGTCATATGTACTTTGAAATAAAATAATGGGCCCTATGTTTGGCTCTGATTATGTAAGGTTTCAAGATAGTTGTTGGAAATGAAATTAAGAGTATTTGGCTGGCAATATTATCGTCTTAAATCTTTCGTTATACTTAGATGTCTCTCTCTAAATTATTCGACTGTGATACTCATACTCGTATCACTCACACTCTCAACGTTTATTTCCACTGCTAAATGTCGGGGCGTGACAGTCTCAGATAGCAAGCCCAAAGGGGGGTGAATGAGTTGCTATAGTCATTTCTGAAATATTAAAATTTTAAATACTAAGATGTAAATGCTAGTGTTAGTGTGCACCAAAAAGAAACAGAAACAATCACACAAAGACACAAGGAGTTTTATCTTGGTTCGACACTTCCTTGATTGAAGCCCTACATCCAGTCCCCAAGAACACTTAGGATTTCAGTACCCAAAGGTATAGTCTCCCTAATGGACAAATACACCCAGCAACAGCTGGTCTTCACTTCAACTCGACGAGGCAAAGCCGCCATGATACACAGGTCTTCCTTTCAACCTATAAGGGGCAATACCACCTTGCTTGCAGGTTGGTCTTCCCTTGAACAAGGGGAAACAACACCCTAGGTCGCAAGCTGGTCTACTCTTCTTATAGGAAGATGAACAACATAGAATCTCAATGAGATCTCAAAGGTCCTAGACCATGCTCACAATAATGAGGCTTGATCTGACACAACGCCCAAGAGAGAAAAATATGTACATAAAAACTTTCACTCAGACACAAGAAACTCTCTCTCAGGATGATTACAACAAGAACACAACATAGAGAGAAAGATAGAAGAAAATCTTGGAGATTAAGGCTTCGATACTCAACTGTCTTCACTGCTAGAAGGGTGGATGCTTTGAGTAGGTGTGTTATGAAAATCTGAATAGCACTCATGTGTTCTTCACTGCATCAGCTCCTTTTATAGACTCTTGAGGATGCAATAGTTGGATTGCATGTAGAGTCTTCATCTTAGGCTTCATGCAGATATCCAAGAAGTTGGAGGATCCGTTGAGCCTTGCTTAACGTCAGCATGTGCATGATTCCAAGGTTGTGTTGTGTTTTTTTTTTTTTTTACTTTAACATTTGCTTCAAGAGAGTACCGGATACCTACTCATATTTGAAGCACGAAGGGAGAGGTGTTAGGTAAGAGAGATACATCAGTCGTAGTTACTTCTTTGTCTCCTAGAAAAGAAGGGTCCTTCAAAAACATTCACAAGGTAAGACGTGGGCTAGGCCTGAAAAGTGTTACATGCTGCATTTAATGTTAGAGTCTTTTAGACATGTGGGAGATATTCATAATTTATATTTGAAATAAAGTATGTTTGTGCACCAAAACATTTTGCAGAATAATCGTGAAGGTAGGTGAAAGCAATCGATATGAATAAGTTGCTTGATCACTAATCGAAATGAGATTGGTCACTAATCATTATAAAGAAGTCAAGTGTTCATTAATCGATGCAGAATATAAGTACTGAATACTTATAACACCAATCGATGTATTTTAACATTAATTAGAATGAAAATAAGACATGTGTTTAGTAATCAGAAGGAAAATAACATCAATCGATATGGGATAGGTCACTTGTTCATCAAGTAGAGGAAAAATAACACTAATTGATATGTTGTTCACCAATCAAAACAACTCATAACACCAATTGATTGAATGTTCATTCATTCGAAGAAGTCACTTCAGTAATCAGAATGTTCTTATTAATCGAGAGGAAGCTTAGTCACCAATTGCAATGCTTGGTCAGTAATCGATTATTTACTTACACAACAATTTATAGAAGCTTTTATTCATAAATCGATTGCTCACTTAAATACCAATCGAAAGGTTTCTTATACAGTAATCGATAGAGACTTTCTTCAGTAATCAATTGACAGTTATAATTACAATCGATATGAAACTTGTTCTCCAATCGATATAGACTTGTTCTCCAATCGATATGGACTTATTCTCCAATTGATATCATTGAACATCAATTGATAAAATCTTTTAACTCCATTCAGTAAAAAAAAATAGTAATCGATAAAGCTATTGTAAAACTTTGATTGGTTATGAGTTGAAGTGAGACTTTGACTGCTGTGAGACATACAATACTCGAAGTTACACTTTGACTTCTCAGTAAGAGTGAACTCAAGGCAAACACAACACTAATTGATATGAACTTGAAAAAAACTAGTTTAAATTAAATGCATGTGGCGACAGTTAAAAGGCAAGTGTCGACATATAAAAAGACATGTGTCAACACATAACCAACAGGTGAAGTAATAAGTTGACAGTATAAAGAACATGTAAACATTTGATAAATACTTACAGTGATGAAACTTGGGTCTTGTAATGTAAGGCCCTCGAATTTGTTGTCATTTTATCTTATTGTGTGTTGAGTCATGTTGTATGTATATATATCACGTATACGTAGGTGGATACTTATGTACGATGTTATATTGGTATATTTAAGTATGCATGCATATATTAGTTGTAAATATTGCTTGATTATATGTTGTAGTAGTGTGTACATCATATTACATATATGGCATGTAAGTATATAGCGTAAGCATGGTTTTCTGCATGTTTTTAAGCTCTGGCCGAAGAGCAAATTGGCGTCAACATGGATGGACGTCCATGATGAGTCAACGCCCATGTCGATGGACGCCATCACTGAAGTAGACGGCCATCTATGTGGACGACTACTTCTCTGATTCTCTGTGAGCAGCAAACCACGAAATTTCGAGGGCAAGCAAGCTCACCGATTGGGGAGATGTCCCCAACGGCTCTCAGCCCTCCCATCAGACCCTACGGGATATCCCAAGCCATTTCCTATAAACCTTCCACTTCTTGCAACCTGAAAGACTCTCTCTTAGCTCTCTGTAAAGGGAGAAGAAAACCCTAGCTGAACTGGAGGAGAACTGAACTTTGGGAGCTCAGATCCGGCTATTCAAAGCTTCCTCCGGCGATCTACTGCATTTGGAAGGGAGTTTGGACGAAGGAGAAGGCTTCCCCAACCTCGGCTTGGAAGCTACTTCGATCTAGAACCCGAGGGAAGGCCATGGAGGAGACTTCTTGGCACTGCCCAAGGAGAGCTTCAACAACAGATTTGATCCCTTTGGAGATTTTGTAAAAGGCAAGTAACCCATCCCCGTAGCCCATGTATGTGTCCAGTAGGTTTTAGGGATTTTATGAGATTTTTCTCGTGTCCTGGATCCTCACATTCACCCATTCATCAGAGCTCGGTCTGTGTTTTTGCACAGACAGGAGCTTGACGGCAAGATCCCTAACCGTCAAGATCCTCAGTTGGCGGCAGACGATGCTGCCGTTAACACCTTTAAACGATCAGACATTGTCGTTAAGTTCTTCAGGACAGAACAGGAAACTGTTCTACCTTATATACCTAATTTCCAAAGTTTTACGCATGAGGATATAGTGTAATTTTTATATGTTATGTAATGTAGATAATAGAATGTGTTGTGGAAGTTTGGTGAATTTCTGCAAATTGTGTAAATTGTTACATTTATTTGAACCACACGTAGATCAGGTCTTGGTTATGCTACATGACTGTTTAAACGGTCCATGAGGAATTTGAATGCCATAATTTTTCTAGACCATGTGTATACATGTCAGTCCATGCACTGTAAACTTGGGAATTTTTCCATGATCATGCGATCTATTACGATTTCTCTACTAAAAATAGAAGGCATGTATAGATCCTTGTAAAAATCACAGTAAATTGCACAATGTGAGATAAATTCGCGGAAAATTTATGTGATAATGTGCATGTTAAGTACAGGTCTATAAACTATCAAATCCGACATTTATGTTGTGCTTCCATGATAATTGAATTAATAATGGCGTGTGAATGAGTATTTCATTTTCTGTAAATTTCGTGCAGTTCAGAAAAATATGAAATTTTGCATGTGTGGTAGGAATCTGTAAACAGTGCGTGGTTCAATTTTCATGTGATTTGGATAACAGTAAAGTATATCGTGAAATTTCCATGTGAAAATGAGTTATTAATGCATGCTATCATGATTTGGGTTGATTTTGTGTTTTCGACCTGATTAGAATAAATTACTGAGTGGTTAACCTCTGTCAAATAGTAGTACCATGATTTAGGAAAACAGAGCCATGTGCATGAATGAGAAAATGTAAGTCATGTGTAAAGTGTGTGAAATATGTGTGTTTAAAATGAAATGTGTAAAATGTGCCGTGTGTGACACTGCTTCCATAGAGGGCTGGGGAACCGTACCGTGGAAAAGTTCCCACGGGAAGGTTCAAAATGTGTTAAATCCTCTGGGCATTAGGATGAAATCCTGGAGGTGGACAAGTACCACTCGTTAGGGTGGAGAGTTCTTCTCCCGGTCTGCGCAGTCCAAGAGTCGTCACTGTGTTGCCTAGGTGGCGTCTATGTGTTATGTGTATGTGATGTGTCCTTCTAATGGGGGTTTGGATTATGTGTCACGACATCTAATGTGAAATGTAAATGTGAACATGTGTAAATTGTGTAGTGTGAACATGTATATGTGTGTAATGTGTAAATGTGTGACCATGTGATATAAGTGTGTTAGAGTGAAAATTTGTAATTCATGTTATGAAATTATTAAGTTCATGTCAAAACAACAACCTTCATATGTTTATAATGATGCCTTACATGTACAAGAATGTGTAGAAACCATGTTAGGAGTTCTTCTTTTAGATGTGTGTGAGATTCCATGCTTAGAAGGCTACCCGGTTAGCTTAAATGTAAAATGTTAGCTCTCATGTGAAGGGATGAGTAGAAAGCATGTGATAGGTATTTAGTTTTGAGATGGCATGAATCATGTATCATGTGTTGTGAAGTTTTAGAAATACCATGATAGGTTGTTATTTTATTGTCTCAACCATGTTATATGATTGATTTAATGAATTTGAGAGTAGAACTTACTTGTGATATATGCATGTGTGACGTGTATAGAGTTTACTTGCTGAGTCTTTTAGACTCATTCCTTGCTTCGGCGTACAGGTTTAGTAGGTGACCCCACTTCCTTGGAGGAGATCGTGGAGAGCGACTTCGAGCGAGGAGAGTAGCTTGGAGGTGTCATCGTTGTGATATTTTGCTTTCATAGTATGTAATTGAGGCATTGTAATTGAAATATTATGAAATTGTGGACAAGCTTTGTATTATGTGGACATTAGCTCTTTAATTCGCTATATTGATCATGTATGGTTAAATGTGGATGATGAAATGAAAGATAGTAGTTCTTTTCTTCCGCTACTCTGTATTTATATTTGTGTACATCTCGATCGTATGTTAGTGTTGGGTAAATGTCCCACAGTGATGAGACTCACTATACCGACGTGGATTGGTATAATCGTACCGGTATAAGGAGGGTCGTAACAGAGATTGGTATCAGAGCGACCGATTGAGATAGTACATAAATATACATAAGTCATCATCCTCATTACATGCTAAATCTTTATAGAATTGTCCACATGTGTAGAATTCATTAATAATGAATGGAAAATAGATAAGAAAATGGTTAGGAGTAAATTAACATCGCTCTAATAGTGGCTGAAATTTATTGCAGCCATGGCTTCGCGTGGTAGATGTGGCGGTGCTCCTGCTCGTGAGGGCGAGCAGAGGCGTGAGGAGCAGGCTGAGCAGCAGGTCCTGGCACCTTAGGGTCCTGTACTTTCCCCACCGCCGCCAGTGGATTATGGAGTGTTCATGCAGGGTCTAGTGCAGGCCATGCAGACGCAGGCCCACACCCTGGCTGCACTCGAGGCCCAGTTGGAGGCTCAGGTTAGAATAATGAAACAAAGTGTAGTCTGCTTTATTTAATGACATGATGTTGTATTGAATATGTGTTGCTTATTGTTTGTTGTAGCAGGCTCAAATTCCAGCTCAGGACCATGGTGGACCTTCCATCATGGAAAGATTCAAGAGGACGTTGCCACCCTCTTTTAAGGGGGATAGTGACCCATTATTAGCTGAGAGCTGGATGAGGGAGATCGAGATGATCTTCCGGGCTGTTAGGTGTGCGGACGAGGATAAGGTTGCTTTAGCCACCTATATGCTACAGGTATGTGTTAGTTTGATATGCTTGCTTATCCTGTTAAATTAGAGCTGTTAGTTGGTGCTTATGAAGGTCGTGTTGCAGGAGAGAGCTGATGTATGGTGGGCTTCCTTACTGCGTACCCGATTCGAGGACGGAGCTATTGACGTGGCTTGGGATGAGTTCGTGAGGCTCTTTCGGGCCAAGTTCGTTCCCGAGCATATCCAGGACAGGATGGAGCATGAGTTCCTTTCCTTGACCCAGGGCTCCATGACTGTGCTCGAGTATGAGGCCAGGTTTGCAGAATTATCTAAATATGCACCTGATATCATGACAGACGAGCGCAGGAAAGCAAAGAAGTTCGTGATGGGCCTGAAGCCATCACTGAGGATGAGGCTAGTGGCGTTTGACCATCGTACCTTGGACGAGGCCCTTAGTGCTGCTTGTAGGCAGGAGGGTGAAATGGAGCAGTATCTCGAGGAGAAGAAGGCTTCGCAGAAGAGGCCTGCAACTACGTTCCAGTGGCAGGACAAGAAGAAAGCAGTGTACCAGGCACCGCAGCATCCAGTAACAACCAGCAGTGCACAGGTACCTTCTCAACGTTCCCCTAGTGTGAAGAAGGAGTGTCCCCATTGCGGGAAGACACATGGTGGTACATAGTGTTGGATGATTGCGGGGAAGTGCTTGAAGTGCGGAAGCAGCGACCACAAGATCAAGGATTGTCCGAGACTTCAGTAGGGAGTCCAGCGCAGAGCGCCAGCCCCAGCAGCGGTAGCAGCAACAGTGCCAGCTACAGGAAGACCAGGAAGGCCTCGAGCCCCAGCTCGAGTGTTTGCTCTAGCACGAGAGGATGCCGAGCAGGCGGAGCATGTCACCGAAGGTACGATTTTACTTCTAGGTGTGCACGCTCGGGTTTTGTTTGATACAGGTGCCACTCACTCGTTCATTTCCGAGCGTTTCGCTAGGCAGTTAGCTCTAGAGTCAGGCGTAGAGTTTGAGGATTTAGAAGTCTCGTTGTCTGTACACACACCTGCGGGTACGGTATCGACTGGGAAGTGTATTCCGTCGTTACCTGTGTGCATTGAGGATAGAGTCCTAGAAGGGTGTTTCTTCTTGCTAAAGATGAAGGACTATGATGCTATTCTTGGTCTGGATTTGCTAGAGGAGCACTATGCGTTAGTAGATTGTCGTGGAAAGTGGATTTTTTCCGCATTCCTGGTGAGGACAAGTTCTCTCATCCCTTGCCAAGGAACTTGGCAGGAAAGTTAGTCATCTCTGCCATGAAGGCGATGCGCATGGTAAACAAGGGTTGTGACACTTTTCTTGCCAGCGTGGTGTTAGTACCTGAGGCTGATGAGTCACCTACTCTTGCAGAGATCGAAGTAGTGCAGAATTTTCCAGACATCTTTCCTGATGATTTGTCTGGATTGCCATCGGATAGAGAGATAGAGTTCACCATAGAGTTGCTTCTGGGCACCTCTCTTATCTCGAATGCTCCATATTGGATGGCACCTGCGGAGTTAGCCAAGTTAAGGAAGCAGTTGCAGGAGTTGCTAGATAAGGGATTTATTCGCCCTAGTGTTTCCCCTTGGGGAGCACCTATCTTATTCGTAAAGAAGAAGGATGGATCACTTAGGTTATGCATCAATTATAGGAAGCTAAACCAAGTGACAGTGAAGAACAGGTATCCCTTACCTCGTATCGATGATTTGTTTGACCAGTTGCAAGATGCATCAGTCTTTTCTAAGATTGATTTGCGATCTGGTTATCATCAGTTGAGGATTCGGAGTGAGGATGTGTCCAAGACGGCATTCAGATCCCGTTATGGACATTATGAGTTTTTGGTTCTTCCTTTTGGATTGACCAATGCCCCTGCAGCGTTCATGGATCTCATGAACAGGGTTTTTAGGCCGTATCTAGATAGCTTTGTCGTAGTGTTTATTGATGATGTGCTAGTCTACTCTCCGGATGAGACCATACACCGTCAGCATTTGAGGGTAGTATTAGAGGTTCTCCGTGAGCACAAGCTGTACGCAAAGTTCAGCAAGTGCGATTTTTGGTTGCGCGAGGTTCATTTCCTCGGTATGTTATCTCCGGTGCTGGTGTAGCAGTTGATCCAGCAAAGGTCCAGGCAGTTATGGATTGGGAGACCCCCAAGACCCATTCGGAGATTCGTAGTTTTCTTGGTTTGGCTGGTTACTACCGGCGATTCATTGAGGGATTTTCATCCATCGCCGCCCCATTGACTCAGCTCACCAGAAAGGGAGTGAAGTTTGTCTGGTCCGAGAAATGTGAGAGTACTTTTCAATTGCTGAAGACTAAGTTCACGTCAGCTCCGGTGTTAGTCTTGTCGAGCAGTATAGAGGGTTTTGCTATCTACACGGATGCATCTCGAATTGGCCTTGGTTGCGTTTTGATGCAGCAAGGAAGGGTAGTGGCATATGCTTCTCGTCAGTTAAAGGAGCATGAGAAGAACTATCCGACTCATGATTTGGAGCTTGCAGCAGTGGTTCATGCACTAAAGATCTGGATGCACTATCTTTATGGTGTTAGATTTGAGGTGTTCACCGACCACAAGAGCTTGAAGTATCTTTTCTCCCAAAAGGAATTAAACCTGAGGCAGAGAAGATGGATTGAGTTCTTGAAGGACTATGACTTCGACCTTCAGTATCACCCTGGGAAGGCGAATGTCGTAGCTGATGCCTGAGTAGGAAGAGACCATCTCTCCAGCAGGACTGGAAGATGTTGGAGGATGCGGCTTGCGCGTTGACTGAGTTAGAGTCATCGCTATGCTAGGCTTTTGCAGCTCAGTTATCTCTTAGGTCCTCAGTTTTGGATGAGGTGATCGAGCAATAGAAAGCTGACACTAGACTCCAGGAGCTAGTGGGCAAGGTGGGCATTGCTCGTGATGAGGATGGTGTGATTAGGTTTCATCACCGTGTCTGTGTCCCTGATTTGGTAGATGTCCGTGAGCATGTGTTAGCGGAGGCTCATAGATCGCGATTCTCTATTCATCCGGGTAACACTAAGATGTACCAGGATTTGAAGAGGTCCTTTTGGTGGTCTGGTATGAAGAGGGATGTGGCAGATTATGTATCTCGGTGTTTAGTATGCCAGCAAGTGAAGGCCGAGCGACAGTGACCATCTGGCCTTATGCAGAAGATGGAAATCCCAGTGTGGAAGTGGGAAGCTGTCACTATGGATTTTGTTTCGGGTTTGCCTCGATCTAGACGGGGCAACGACTCGATTTGGGTAGTCGTAGATAGGTTCTCGAAGACTGCACATTTCTTGCCTATGAAGAAGAAGCAGTCAGTAGAGAGCTTGGCTAGACTGTATGTTAGTAGCATCATTAGATTGCATGGTGTGCCGAAGTCGATCATTTCGGATCGAGATCCGAGATTTACTTCGAGGTTGTGGAAGGGTCTTCAGGATGCCTTAGGTTCGGAGCTGAAGCTCAGTTCGGCGTTTCATCCCCAGATAGATGGACAGTCTGAGAGGACTATCCAGACGCTCGAGGATATGTTGAGGGCATGTGTGCTGGATTGGAAGGATGATTGGGAGCGTCATCTACCTCTAGTGAAGTTCGCATACAACAACAGCTTCCATGCGAGCATTGGTATGGATCCATTTGAGGCATTGTATGGAAGGCCTTGCAGATCTCCTTTATGTTGGGAGGAGACCGACGATAGGTAGTTGATCGGTCCGGAGTTAGTTCAGGAGACTTCGGATAAAATTCAGTTGATTAGGAAGAGGCTTGTTGCGGCGCAGGATAGGCAGAAGAGCTACGCCGACAACAGGAGAAAGGATTTGGAGTTCGAGGTGGGTGAGCATGTCTTTTTGAAGATTTCACCTACTCGAGATGTTGTCATGTTTGGCAGCCATAGCAAGTTAAGCCCTAGATTCATTGGCCCATATGAGATTCTCAGACGATTGGGCAGCGTGGCATATGAGCTAGCTTTACCCCCAGCTTTAGCTAGTGTTCATCCTATTTTCAACGTTTCCATACTTAGGAAGTATGTCCGAGATCCATCTCATGTGATTAGTCACGAGCCGGTGGGGATCCAGCCAGATCTATCGTATGTGGAGCAACCAGTAGCTATTCTTGACCGGAAGGTTCAGCATCTCCGGAACAAGAGTATTGCGTCGGTGAAAGTTCTATGGCGGAACTTCTCGCGAGAGGAGGCTACTTGGGAGCTTGAGGATGCGATGAAGAAGAAGTATCCCCGTTTGTTTGAGTAGTTTTGTTTAAACTTCGAGGACGAAGTTTCCTTAAGGGGGAGAGGGTGTAAGGCCCTCGAATTTGTTGTCATTTTATCTTATTGTGTGTTGAGTCATGTTGTATGTATATATATCACGTATACGTAGGTGGATACTTATGTACGATGTTATATTGGTATACTTAAGTATGCATGCGTATATTAGTTGTAAATATTGCTTGATTATATGTTGTAGTAGTGTGTACATCATATTACATATATGGCATGTAAGTATATAGCGTAAGCATGGTTTTTTGCATGTTTTTAAGCTCTGGCCGAAGAGCAAATTAGCGTCAACATGGATGGACGTCCATGATGAGTCAACGTCCATGTCGATGGACGCCATCACTGAAGTAGACGGCCATCTATGTGGACATCTACTTCTCTGATTCTCTGTGCGCAGCAGACCCGAAATTCTGGGGGCAAGCAAGCTCACCGATTGGGGAGATGTCCCCAATGGCTCTCAGCCCTCCCATCAGACCCTATGGGATATCTCAAGCCATTTCCCTATAAACCTTCCTCTCCTTGCAACCTGAAAGACTCTCTCTTAGGTCTTTGCAAAGGGAGAAGAAAACCCTAGCTGAACTGGGGGAGAACTGAACTTTGGGAGCTCAGATCCGGTGATTCAAAGCTTCCTCCGGTGATGTACTGCATTTGGAAGGGAATTTGGACGAAGGAGAAGGCTTCCCCAACCTTGGCTTGGCAGCTACTTCGATCTAGAACCCGAGGGAAGGCTGTGGAGGAGACTTCTTGGCACTGCCCAAGGAGAGCTTCAACAACAGATTTGATCCCTTTGGAGATTTTGTAAAAGGTAAGTAACCCATCCCCGTAGCCCATGTATGTGTCCAGTAGGTTTTAGGGATTTTATGAGATTTTCCTCGTGTCTTGGATCCTCACATTCACCCATTCTTCAAAGCTCGGTCTGTGTTTTTGCACAAATAGGAGTTTGACGGCAAGATCCCTAGCCGTCAAGATCCTCAGTTGGCGGCAGAAGATGCTGCCGTTAACACATTTAAACGGTCAGACATTGTCGTTAAGTTCTTTAGGACAGAACAGGAAACTGTTCTGCCTTATATACCTAATTTCCGAAGTTTTACGCATGAGGATATAGTGTAATTTTTATATGTTATGTAATGTAGATAATAGAATGTGTTGTGGAAGTTTGGTGAATTTCTGCAAATTGTGTAAATTGTTACATTTATTTGAACCACACATAGATAAGGTCTTGGTTATGCTACTTGACTGTTTAAACGATCCATGAGGAATTTGAATGCCATAATTTTTCTAGACCATGTGTATACATGTCAGTCCATGCTCTGTAAACTTGGGAATTTTCCATGATCATGCGATTTATTACGATTTCTCTACTAAAAATAGAAGGCATGTATAGATCCTTGTAAAAATCACAGTAAATTGCACAATGTGAGATAAATTTGGGGAAAATTAATGTGATAATGTGAATGTTAAGTACAGGTCTGTAAACTATCAAATCCGACATTTATGTTGTGCTTCCATGATAATTGAATTAATAATGGCGTGTGAATGAGTATTTCATTTTCTGTAAATTCCATGTAGTTAAGAAAAATATGAAAATTTGCATGTGTGGTCAAGAATCTGTAAACAGTGCGTTGTTAAATTTTCATGTGATTTGGATGACAGTAAAGTATATCGTGAAATTTCCATGTGAAAATGAGTTATTAATGCATGCTATCATGATTTGGGTTGATTTTGTGTTTTTGACCTGATTATAATAAATTACTGAGTGGTTAACCTCTGTCAAATATTAGTACCATGATTTAGGAAAACAGAGCCATGTGCATGAATGAGAAAATGTAAGTCATGTGTAAAGTCGTGTGAAATATGTGTGTTTAAAACGAAATGTGTAAAATGTGCCGTGTGTGACACTGCTTCCATAGAGGGCTGTGGAACCGTACCGTGGAAAAGATCCCACGGGAAGGTTCAAAATGTGTTAAATCCTATGGGCATTAGGATGAAATCCTGGAGGTGGACAAGTACCACTGGTTAGAGTGGAGAGTTCTTCTCCCGGTCTGCGCAGTCCAAGAGTCGTCACTGTGTTGCCTATGTGGCATCTAATGTGAAATGTAAACATGAATATGTGTAAATTGTGTAGTGTGAACATGTATATGTGTGTAATGTGTAAATGTGTGACCATGTGATATAAGTGTGTTAGAGTGAAAATTTGTAATTCATGTTATGAAATTATTATGTTCATGTCAAAACAACAATCTTCATATGTTTATAATGATGCCTTACATGTACAAGAATGTGTAGAAACCATGTTAGGAGTTCTTCTTTTAGATGTGTGTGAGATTCCATGCTTAGAAGGCTACCCGGTTAGCTTAAATGTAAAATGTTAGCTCTCATGTGAAGGGATGAGTAGAAAGCATGTGATAGGTATTTGGTTTTGAGATGGCATGAATCATGTATCATGTGTTGTGAAGTTGTAGAAATACCATGATAGGTTGTTATTTTATTGTCTCAACCATGTTATATGTTTGATTTAATGAATTTGAGAGTAGAACTTACTTGTGATATATGCATGTGTGACGTGTATGGAGTTTACTTGCTGAGTCTTTTAGACTCATTCCTTGCTTCGGTGTACAGGTTTAGTAGGTGACCCCACTTCCTTGGAGGAGATCGTGGAGAGCGACTCCGAGCGAGGAGAGTAGCTTGGAGGTTTCATCGTTGTGATATTTTGCTTTCATAGTATGTAATTGAGGCATTGTAATTGAAATATTATGAAATTGTGGACAAGCTTTGTATTTCGGAATTAATTTTTATTATGTAGACATTAGCTCTTTAATTCGCTATATTGATCATGTATGGTTAAATGTGGATGATGAAATGAAAGATAGTAGTTCTTTTCTTCCGCTACTCTGTATTTATATTTGTGTACATCTAGATCGTATGTTAGTGTTGGGTAAATGTCCCACTGTGATTAGACTCACTATACCGACGTGGATTGGTATAATCGTACCGGTATAAGGAGGGTCGTCACATGTAAAATACTTACTGTGATGATCCTTAAAGTGATGAAAAACCTATTTATTTTGTTGACATACTTAATGAAAATTGAATGTTAATCACACATAGGCAGTGGACATCATCTATCGACAAATGAACATCGTCTGTCGACAAGTCATTAGTCTTTTTAGAAAATGATATTATGAGAATGCTTTAGATGATGTGTATGAACATGCATGAGTACAATCATGAAGTTATTTGTTATTACTAAGTATAGATAATTAGAATTTTCGTTATCACCAAAATACATATACCAAGGAGATAAAAAAGTGAACAAGTAGCTCCTCCATCTGAGAACACGTCTGGGCGGCTGATCACCTTCTTATCGCATCCCATGATGTGAACACATTAGCTTTTGATAACGTGATGGGTGAGGGTGACACGATAATATGGCGATGGCCCTAGGTGATGCCTAAGTAGATAGAGAGCAGGTATGTTTATATAGAGTCCAGTTTCTACTGAGTCTTTTGCTATTTCTAGTTTCTTCTGTACCTGTGGCACCAGTGTTGTTCCTAGCATGGTACTACACTAGTCGGTTCTCCTTTTGCTTGGGCCTTGAGGGCTTGTCCCATTGAGAGGTTGTTACGATTCCTTAGGACCCCCATCC
Source organism: Colocasia esculenta (assembly GCA_014218235.1). Classification (NCBI taxonomy): domain Eukaryota; kingdom Viridiplantae; phylum Streptophyta; class Magnoliopsida; order Alismatales; family Araceae; genus Colocasia; species Colocasia esculenta. The sequence continues at coordinate 129,507,244 of CM024755.1, forward strand.
TTGTGAGCCTATTGAGAGAGTACTCCAAGCTATAAACATGCTCGAGTTGGTGACTCTAGAGTAGAGGGGAAAATGGTGGTTCGGGCAGTGGCCTCGAGTCTTTTGTAGAGCTCTCGTGGCTGGTCTGGGACGTCATGATCATTTTGGGTGTCTTCTTGGCACAGACCAACTAGTCCTTTCTCACTTCCTCACTCTACGTTTCCTCGGGGCACCTAGAGGTGCCAGTCGTGGGATCGTAGTCCGGCCAAACTATGGCTATTGTCATTGTGGTTACTTTGAATCCCGGGGCCTCACTCTGACGAGAGAATGACATGCTAGGATGTGCAGTCGAGGATAAGATACGTGTGTCACTCTTGATCGGTTGACTAGTGGTAGTTGTTTTTGAAGCTAGTGTTGTCTGTCTAGGCATATTTACCTCTGTTTGTGTTATAGATGTGTTGTGGTCACAGTGTGCAGGTTGCACGGGGTTTCTGTCCATATGGTGCTTCCTGATCAGTAGTTTTATAGTTAGTTTTTCTTTCTGCACTTTCTTCTAGTATAATAGAACATTGCTATTATTGTTTATTTATGTATTTTTATTGTATTCTGCCTATTAGAACCAGTGGAAGATTGTTAGTCCTATTGTGCTTCTGTTGAGAAGCTTACTCCCCTTTTTTCTGGGTGAGGGTTCACAGTAGTAGCAGTTCCCATGCTGAGCAAAGGAGAAAGGGTGATAGTCACTGTTCCTATTCCTATTAGTGGTTCCCTCTTTCTTGTATACTTCACCCTTAGGGTATGCCCCATAAGGGTTCTATCTTTTCCCTTGTTTACTTATACTTGTGTGGTTGGGACTTGTACCTAGAGCTATACCTTGTACTCTTGCTTTTTCTTCTACTTTTGCGTATGTTTCTAGTGCAGAAGTTGTTGTTTATTTCCTTTAAATATCATGTTAGACTATTCTTCTATCCCTTCCAGGTCCTCGGATCCGTGGGTAGCGGTGTCAAGAATCGGATCCTCGGCACGGGCGGGCTCTTGGGGTCGTTCCATCATCTCTATAGACTTGGCCAAGGTTGAGGTCATGTTCCTGTAGCACTTCGAAAATTTTATTAATTGAAAAATTAGAATAAATTGAAAATAATATTATAATATTTCAAATTAGAAAACTCATACATATCATTATAAAGTTGCGAAAACACATTGGAAAATTACATAAAAATCAAAGTTCAACTCTAAACAATACTCCCTAATGACCTACAAAATAATTCATGCGAAGAAAAATCCGATTGGCCATGTTTAAGGTGTTTTGTGACTTATTATCATAATTAAGGAATAAGTCAGATAATTACTATTGACAATCCAATAAAATAATTGGACCAAAGGTGAAAGGTGCGCGGAATTATCTAAAGCAGTAATCTAGAAGGGGGGTTGAATAGATTACTACCAATTAAAAGTACTATGACCTCCTTTTCGATCCAACACTGACTTATCGAAATCTTAAACAGATATGTATTGAATTCGAACTATGGTGTGTGTGCAAGTTGTGATTAGAAACTAAGCAACCTATCTAGCGTGTGAACAATCATTCGTGCCTACCAAACATCTATCGTAGAAACATGCAAACCACAAGACACAAAGATTTAAGGTGGTTCGGAGTACACAACTCGTGTATCCTATGCCCACCGTCCACACACACACGCAGAAAGACTGCTTATCAACGAGTTCAACTCTGCAAACACACACACGCACATTGTCTGATGCAAACACGCATTCAGAACAACAACCCACATGTGGATCAAGCACAAGGGATGCTCGAACCACTACCACACACACAAATAGTGAAAAGTATGGAAGGAGAGGAGTTCTGAGATGTAGAAACAAATCCAGATGTGAACTCTTCGTGGTGGTCGTCCAAAAGAACTCCAAGCTCCGTGTTGATGATGATCAGATGATGGAGAAGCTTCAATCATGGACAGAACAACTTCAACTCCGCTCGTGAGATGGATCTTCCTCACGCTGGACGGAGAGTTGAAGCAGACAGTAGAGAGAAGCTTGTCTTCTTGGTTTTGCTTAGGGTTTTGATATGTTGGCTTCTTGATGCGAAAATACCTTCATATGATTTGTATATATGGGTGTCCAAGTATGGAGAGTCGTGCTTAAAGGAATCACCCTAATATAGAACTTATCCTGACCATCAGATGTGACTTGTTCTGTGGCTGTCGACATGCACATCATAGCTGTCGACAACTACTGCTCAAATATGGTTCTCAGAACCATGTTGGTTCCTGGAAAACATGGGCTGTCGACAGGCGATCCCTGGCTGTCGACATGCAGCCATATCTGTCGATAGGTAAACTCCATCTGTCGACACTACTACTCCATTTAAGCTTCCAGTAGCATGTTTTTTCCAGGATGGTCTATCTGTCGACAGATGCCTTCATGGCTGTCGACAAGTAACAACTTGAAGTGTTTTTCTTGATCTTTTGCGATTGGATTTTGATGTTGGTCTTGTATGCATTCATACCTACATTAAAAGTCATTCTAAGTGACATACAATGAATATGTAAGGCCCTAGAATTTTACTCTCTCTTATATAAGAGTTTGATCGTGTGAGAAATGGATTTTTGTATGTGTAGGCATATGCATGTGTATATAAATAAACTATTTAATGTATTGTTGTAAATATATAAATATGTATATCTATTGTATATATATTATTCATTTACATTGTATGAATGGTATTCATTTTCTAATGTGTACATTGTATATTACATGTATTTGCATTGTGTAAATATATAGTTTTATGCATTTTTAAGTTCTGGCCGAAATGTGATTTGGCGTCAACATGAGTTGACGTTGAGTAGAGGTCAGCGGCCATATCGATGGACGCCAACCTCATATAGGTAGCCATTGATGTTGACATTTAAAACCCAGATTTGGTTGCGCTTCAGATCCGAAAATGCTTGCGATTTTATTGGCCCTTGTTTAGGAAACCGTCCCCAACGGTCATCCCTCTCTGCCTACGCATACCCAAGACCCCGAGGTTCTATAAAAATGACCCTTTTGCGCTGGATCAACCCTTTTGGCTTTTGTCAAAACCCTAGAATCCTTCTGTGCGAAACCCGATCTTTGAGCTCTGAGATCGGGCAATTGGTGACTCCTTCCGACGATCTTCTGCGACTGGAGGGGAGTCTAAGCATAAGGGATGGCTTCTTCGACATTGGGTGGCTGTCTGCATCAACACAGAACCCGGATTAGAGAATATTTGAAGACTCTTTGGCTCAGGCCGAGGAGGGCTTCACTAGCTTGATTTGTCATTTGTGGATTTTTTGAAGGCAAGTAAACCCTCTACATTACCCATACGTACGTCTAGTAGGTCCTAGGAAATTTTACGGATTTTATTCGTGTCCTAGAACCCCCTTTTCTCTTCGATTTTTGTGAGTTCTGTCTATTTTTCTGTAGATAGGAACTTAACGGCAAGCTTTGATGCCGTTAAGATTCGAAGTTGGCAGCGACCTTTGTTGCCGTTAACTGGTAGGCGGCCACTGTGTGCCGTTGAGTTCTTCAGGCAAGGACAGTATGTCTGTCTGCCCTTTATAAATTATTTTCTAGATTTTTGCGCATGAGGATATACTGTAAATTTTATATGTTACGTAATACATCTGGAGAATCATGTTGTAAAAATTTTGTGAAATTTCGTTGAATGTTTTATTTATTAAAATTCTCTGAATTAACTGTCAGACAGGGTTTTAATATTGTAAATTTTGTTTATGTGATTCATGTGGAAATTGAGTGTCAGAGAATTTCTGTATGATGTGTATAGATGTCAGTTTATACCATGAGATTTAGGAAATTTTCTGATGTCCATGTAAATAATTATAATTTCTGAACTGTAAAAAATTAAGTATGCACGATTAGTTTTAAATCTTCAATAAATTGTATGATGCCAAATTAATTCTCAAGAATTGTATGTAGTATCATGACTATTGTATACAAGTTTTAGAATAGAGGAATATGTATTTGGCACTGTGTACCATGCTTAATTGATGACTTCATAAATTAGGTAGAATGCATTTTTTATTTATCATAAATTGTGTATGACTCTGAAAAATATGAAAATTTGTATGCATGATGCTTTATCTGTAGACGGTCTGTGGTTAAAGTTTCATGTAAATTGGATAACATTAGGTACTGAATTCAGTATTTCATGATAAAATGACTAGTTAAAGTATGCTTAAAGTAATTAGAAACTAATTAGATGATTTCCGTATGAATTTGATTAAGTTGTAATTGTTTAACTCTGTAAATAGTAGTACCATGTTAGGTAGCTTGAATCATGTGCAAATAGGTGAATATAGAATTAATGTGTTAAATGATATGCAAATAATGTGTGTTTAAGAATGGAAAATATGTAAATGTGCCATGGGTGACACTGCTACCTTAGAGGGCTGAGGAGCTGTACCGTAGTAAAGTCCCTATGGGAAGGTTCATATGAGTAAGTGAAATCCCATGGGCATTGGGATAAAATCCTGGAGGCAGACAAGTACCGCTGGTTTGGGTGGAGAGTGCTTCTCCCGGTTCTGCGCAGTAACTAAATTTATCACTGTAATACCTAGGTGATAGATATGTGTGTGATGTGATAAGTGTGTGTCCTTCTAGAGGTGGTTCGAACTATGTGTCACGGCATATAATGATAACAATGTGAAATTGTGTTTATGTGATAAGTGAATGTATAAATTGTGTAAATGAGTAAGTAAGCATATGGATATGTGAATTAATGTGTGGACATGTGAAAATGTAAATTTGTTTATAAATGTGCTAAAATTTTGTCAAAACAGCAAGCTTAATGTGTTTAAAAGTGATATGCATGTGGAAAAGTACATAGAATCCTTGTTAGGAACATTCTTCCTTTACGTGTAAAACTCCATGTTTAATTGCCATTATGATACAACATGAATGTGAATTTAGATAGCATGTTAAGAATTGTGTAGAAAGCATGTGATAGGTTTATTACTGTGATATGAACATAAACCATGTACTATATGTCATGAAAATTGATAGAAGTATCATGTTAGTTATTTTTTAGATTGTTTAAATCCATGTTCATGTACCTGTGAAATTGTTAAAGAGTAAAATGCCATGTGAAGTATGTATGCTTAATGTATGGGAAATTACTTGCTGAGTCTTTGGACTCATTCTTGCTTCGGCGTACAAGTGCAGGTGTCTCTACTTCATCTGAGGAGTTAGTTCGGAGTGACTCAGAGCGAGAGTAGGAGATTGCTTGCAGAGATTTACTTTGTTGTATTTCCTTTTCATAGTATGTAATAAATGAGGACTTGTACTACATTGAATTCATGTAATTTATTTAGAAACATGTTGTGGACAATGTATTTGATTTAAATTTTAGTTATGAGAACTTTAGTTCTTTCTTACTATATAGACTGTGTATAAATGTGGATGATGGAATAAGAGATTTATTTCTACTTCTTTCTATTCCGCTGTCAATTGTTTATATTTGTGTACATCTCAGCCTATTGAATATGTGTTGGGTAAATGTCCCACTGTAGCGATGCTCTCTATATCGATGTGGGATGGTATGTCCATACCAGTATAAGGAGGGTCGTTACAGAGATTGGTATCAGAGAGCTCCGGTTGGGATAGTACATGAATATGCATATACCATCATCTTCATTGTATGCTAAGTCTCTATAGATTGTCCACATAGTTAGGAATTAGATAGTTTAGTTCCTAATCGGGATTAAATTATTTTTGCAGGCTATGGCTTCTCGAGGTACGCGTGGTGTTCCTGCTCGTGGGGATGAGCAGAGGAGAGAGTTGAGCTCAGGCGTGAGGATTAGGGTGAGCAGTAGGCCCCAGCACCCTAGGGTCCTGTGCTTCCTCCACCGCCACCAGTGGATTATGGAGTGTTCATGCAAGGTCTAGTCCAGGCTATGCAGACGCAGGCCGATACTCAGGCTGCACTCCAGGCTCAGCTGGAGGCTCAGGTTAGATCAATAAGATAGAGTAGTCTGTTTATTTAAATTATATGTTTGCTATGTTGTTATATTGTATAAGTGTGTCTTATGTTGTTGGTTGTAGCAGGCTCAGGTGCCAGTTCCCCAGGCTCATGACCATGGTGGACCCTCCATCATGGAAAAGTTCAAGAGGATGGCTCCACCCTCTTTTAAGGGGGAGAGTGATCTGTTGCTTGCAGAGAGCTGGATGAGGGAGATTGAAAAGATCTTCTGAGCGATTAGGTGTGCTGAGGATGACAAGGTCACTTTAGCCACCTATATGGTACAGGTATGTGTAAATTGTTTATATATGTCTACTTATTTAAGCCTAGATTGTTTGGATTGGTCCTTATGGAATGTTTTGGCAGGAGCGAGCCGATGTATGGTGGTCCTTGTTGCTTCGAACCTGGTTCGAGGACAGTGCTGTAGAGGTGGCTTGGGACGAGTTTGTGAGGCTCTTTCGGGCCAAATTCGTTCCGGAGCACATCCAGGACAAGATGGAGCAGGAGTTCCTCTCCTTGACTCAGGGCTCCATGACCGTACTGGAGTACGAGGCCAGGTTTTCGAGCTATCCAAATATGCACCTCATATGACTGATGAGCGCAGGAAGGCGAAGAAGTTTGTGATGGATCTGAGGCCATCACTGAGGACGAGGTTGGTGGCATTTGACCATCATACCCTCGATGAGGCTCTTATCGCGGCTTGTCGGCAGGAAGGAGAGATGGAGCAGTATCTTGAGGAGAAAAAGGCTTCGCAGAAGAGGCCTGCAGCTCCATTCCAGAGGCAGGAGAAGAAGAAGGTGGCGTATCAGTCACCGCAACGTTCTGTAGTATCCGGCAGTCGTCAGTATCTTCTCAGCATTCCCCCAGTGGTAAGAAGGAGTGTCCTCATTGCGGGAGGGCACATGGTGGTACAGAGTGTTGGAAGATGGCGGGGAAGTGCATGAAGTGTGGGAGTAGCGAGCATAAGATAAAGGATTGCCCCAGACTTCAGCAGGGAGTCCAGCGTGGACCAGCTTCAGCAGTGGCAGCAGCAGCAGCGCCAGCGACAGGAAGACCAGGAAGGCCTCGAGCCCTGACTCGAGTGTTTGTGTTAGCTCATGAGGACGCCGAGCAGACGGAGCATGTTACTGAAGGTACGGTTCTTTTCATGGGTGTGCACGCTCGAGTTTTATTTGATACGGGTGCCACTCACTCGTTTATTTCTGAGCGTTTTGCTAGGAAGTTAGCTTTAGAGTCAGGATTAGAGTCTGAGGAGTTAGAAGTCCCTTTGTCTGTGCCTACACCTGCAGGTACGGTATCGACTAGGAAGTGTATTCCATATTTACCGGTGTGCATTGAGGATAGAGTCCTAGAAGGGTGTTTCTTCTTGCTAAAGATGAAGGACTATGATGCAATTATTGGTCTGGATTGGCTAGAGGAGCACTATGCATTGGTAGATTGCCGTGGAAAGAAGATTGTTTTCCGCATTCCTGGTGAGGATGAGTTTTCACATCCTTTTCCAAGGAACTTAGCGAGAAAGTTTGTTATCTCTGCCATGAAGGCAATGAGAATGGTGAACAAGGGTTGTGACACTTTTCCTGCCAGTGCGGTATTAGTACCCAAAGCTGATGAGTCACCTACTCTTGAGGAGATAGATGTAGTGCAGGATTTTCCAGATGTCTTTTCCGATGATTTATCTAGATTGCCACTGGCTAGAGAGATAGAGTTCACACTAGAGTTGCTTCCAGGCACCTCTCCTATGTCAAAGACCCCTTATCGGTTGGCACCTGCGGAGTTAGCTGAGCTAAGGAAGCAATTACAAGATTTGTTAGATAAGGGATTTATTCGCCCTAGTGTTTCTCCTTGGGGCGCACCTTATTGTTTGTAAAGAAGAAGGATGGGTCACTTAGGTTATGCATTTATTATAGGAAGCTAAACCAAGTGGATGTGAAGAACAGGTATCCCTTACCTCGGATTGATGATTTGTTTGACCAGCTGCAGAATGCGTCGGTCTTTTCTAAAATTGATTTGCGGTCTGGCTATCATCAGTTGAGGATTAGGAGTGAGGATGTGTCCAAGACGGCTTTTAGAACCCGTTATGGACATTATGAGTTTTTGGTTCTTCCGTTTGGTCTGACCAACGCCCCCGCAGCGTTCATGGATCTCATGAACAGGGTGTTTAGACCTTATCTAGATAGTTTCGTTGTAGTTTTCATCGATGATATGTTGGTCTATTCTCTGAATGAGGCCACACACCATCAGCATTTGAGAATAGTGTTGGAAGTTCTCCGAGAGCACAAGTTGTATGCAAAGTTCAGCAAGTGCGATTTCTGGATGCACGAGGTTCATTTCCTTGGGCATGTCATCTACGGTGCTGGTGTAGCAGTAGATCCAACGAAGGTCCAGGCTGTATTGGATTGGGAGATTCCCAGGACCCCTTCGGAGATTCGGAGTTTCCTTGGTTTGGCGGGTTATTATCGGCGATTTATTGAGGGATTTTCATCTCTTGCCGCCCCATTGACCAAGTTAACCAGGATGGGTTAGAAGTTTGTGTGGTCCGAGGAATGTGAGAGTAGCTTCCAATTATTGAAGGCTAAGCTTACTTCTGCTCCGGTATTGGTATTACCTAGTGGTGATGAAGGTTTTTCCATTTATACGGATGCATCTCGGATTGGCCTTGGCTGTGTATTGATGCAGCAAGGAAGGGTAGTAGCATATGCTTCTTGGCAATTGAAGGAGAATGAGCGTAACTATCCGACTCATGATTTGGAACTTGCGGTAGTGGTGCATGCACTAAAGATCTGGAGACACTATCTTTATGGTGTCAAATTTGAGGTGTTCACTGACCATAAGAGCCTAAAGTATCTTTTCTCCCAAAAGGAATTAAACCTGAGGTAGAGAAGATGGATTGAATTCCTGAAGGACTATGACTTCGACCTCCAGTATCATCCTGGAAAGGCAAATGTTATAGCGGATGCCTTAGTAGGAAGAGGTCTTCTCTCCAACAGGATTGGAAGATGTTAGAGGATGCGGCATGTTCGATGACTGAGTTAGAACCATCATTGTGTCAGGCATTTTTAGATCAGTTGTCCATTAGGTCTTCGGTGTTGGATGAGGTGATCGAGCAACAGAAAGCCGACCCTAGACTCCAAGAGTTAGTGGGCAAGGTGGGCATTGCTCGTGATGAGGATGGTGTGATTAGATTCCATCACCGTGTTTGTGTTCCCGACATAGTAGAAGTCTGTGAGCATATTTTAGCGGAGGCTCATAGGTCTAGATTCTCTATTCATCCAGGTAACACTAAGATGTAGCAGGATTTGAAGAGATCTTTTTGGTGGTTCGGCATGAAGAAGGATGTAGCGAAGTATGTGTCTAGATGTTTAGTATGCCAGCAAGTGAAGGCCGAGCGACAGTGACCATCTGGTCTTATGCAGAAGTTGGAGATCGCAGTATGGAAGTGGGAAGCTGTCACTATGGATTTTGTTTCGGGTTTGCCTCGATCTAGACGGAGTAATGACTCGATTTGGGTAGTAGTAGATAGATTCTCAAAGACTGCGCATTTCTTACCCATGAAGAAGAAGCAGTCAGTAGAGAGTTTAACTAGATTGTATATTAGTAGTATTATTAGATTGCATGGTGTGCCGAAGTCGATCATTTCGGATCGAGATCCGAGATTTACTTCGAGGCTGTGGATGGGTCTTCAAGATGTGTTAGGTTCGAAGCTGAAGCTTAGTTCGGCGTTCCATCCCCAGACAGATGGACAGTCCGAGAGGACTATCCAGACGCTCAAGGATATGTTGAGGGCGTGTATTCTGGATTGGAAGGATGATTGGGAGCGCCATTTGCCTCTTGTGGAGTTCACATACAACAACAGTTTCCATGCGAGCATTGGTATGGCTCCATTTGAGGCATTGTATGGTAGGCCTTGTAGATCTCCTTTATGTTGGGAGGAGATTGGTGATAGGCAGCTGATCGGTCCGGAGTTTGTTCAGGAGACTTCGTATAAGGTCCAGTTGATCAGGAAGAGGCTTGTTGCGGCACAGGATAGGCAGAAGAGCTATGCCGACAACAGGAGAAAGGATTTGGAGTTCGTGGTAGGTGAGCATGTCTTCTTGAAGATTTCGCCTACTCGTGGTGTAGTTAGATTGGGCAGGCATGGTAAGTTAAGTCCTAGATTCATTGGCCCGTATGAGATTCTCAGACGATTGGGCAACATGACATATGAGTTAGCTTTACCCCCAGCGTTAGCTAGTGTTCATCCTGTTTTCCACGTGTCTATGCTCAGGAGGTATGTCAGAGATCCATCTCATGATATTAGCCACGAGCCAGTGGAGATCCAGCCAGATTTATCTTATGAGGAGCAACTAGTAGCTATTCTTGACCGGAAGGTTCAGCATCTCTAGAACAAGAGCATTGCGTCGGTGAAGGTGTTATGGCGCAACTTCTCGCGAGAGGAGGCCACTTGGGAGCTTGAGGATGTAATAAAGAAGAAGTATCCTCAGTTGTTTGAGTAGTGTCGGTCTAACTTTGAGGACGAAGTTTCTTTAAGGGGGAGAGGGTGTAAGGCCCTAGAATTTTACTCTCTCTTATATAAGAGTTTGATTGTGTGAGAAATGGATGTTTGTATGTGTAGGCATATGCATATGTATATGAATAAACTATTTGATGTATTGTTCTAAATATATAATTATGTATATCTATTGTATATATATTATTCATTACATTGTATGAATGGTATTCATTTTCTAATGTGTACATTGTATATTACATGTATTTGCATTCTGTAAATATATAGTTTTATACATTTTTAAGTTCTGGCTGAAATGTCATTTGGCGTCAACATGAGTTGACGTTGAGTAGAGGTCAGCGGCCATATCGATGGACGCCAACCACATATAGGCGGCCATTGATGTTGACGTATAAAACCCAGATCTGGTTGCGCTTCATATCCGAAAATGCTTGCAATTTTATCGGCCCTTGTTTAGGAAACCGTCCCCAACAGTCATCCCTCTCTGCCTACGCATACCTAAGACCCCGAGGTTCTATAAAAATGACCCTTTTGCGGTCGGATCAACCGTTTTGGCTTTTGTCAAAACCCTAGAATCCTTCTGTGCGAAACCCGATCTTTGAGCTCTGGGATCCGGTAATTGGTGACTCCTTCTGACGATCATCTGCGACTGGAGGGGAGTCTAAGCATAAGGGAAGGCTTCTTTGACATTGGGTGGCTGTCTGCATCAACACAGAACCCGGATTAGAGGAGATTTGAAGACTCTTTGGTTCAGGCCGAGGAGGGCTTCACCAGCTTGATTTGTCATTTGTGGATTTTTCTGAAGGCAAGTAAACCCTCTACATTACCCATACGTACGTCTAGTAGGTCCTAGGAAATTTTATGGATTTTATTCGTATCTTGGAACCCCCTTTCTCATCGATTTTTGTGAGATCTGTTTATTTTTCTACAGACAGGAACTTAACGGCAAGCTTTGATGTCGTTAAGATTTGAAGTTCGCAGCGGCCTTTGTTGCCGTTAACTGGTAGGCGGCCACCTGTGTGCCGTTGACTTCTTGAGGCAAGGACAGTATGTCTGTCTGCCCTTTATAAATTATTTTCTGGATTTCAGCGCATGAGGATATACTGTAAATTTTATATGTTACGTATACGTCTAGAGAATCATGTTGTAAAAATTCTGTGAAATTTCGTTGAATGTTTTATTTATTAAAATTCTCTGAATTAACTGTCAGACGGGGTTTTAATATTGTAGATTTATGTTTATGTGATTCATGTGTAAATTGAGTGACATAGAATGTATGTATGATGTGTATAGATGTCAGTTTATACCATGAGATTTAGGAAATTTTCTGATGTCTATGTAAATAATTATAATTTCTGAACTGTAAAACAGTAAGTATGCATGATTAGTTTTAAATCTTCAATAAATTGTATGATGCCAAATTAAATCTCAAGAATTGTATTTAGTATCATGACTATTGTATACAAGTTTTAGAACAGAGGAATATGTATTTGGCACTGTGTACCATGCTTAATTGATGACTTCATAAATTAGGCAGAATGCATGTTTTATTTATCATAAATTGTGTATGACTCTAAAAAATATGAAAATTTGTATGCATGATGCTTTATCTGTAGACGGTCTGTGGTTATAATTTCATGTAAATTGGATAACATTAGGTACTAAATTCAGTATTTCATGATAAAATGACTAGTTAAAACATGCTTAAAGTAATTAGAAACTAATTAGATGATTTCAGCATGAATTGGATTAAGTTGTAACTGTTTAACTCTGTAAACAATAGTACCATGTTAGGTAACCTGAATCATGTGCAAATAGGTGAATATAGAATTAATGTGTTAAATGGTATGCAAATAATGTTTGTTTAAGAATGGAAAATATGTAAATGTGCCATGGGTGACACTGGTACCTTAGAGGGCTGATGAGATGTATCGTAGTAAAGTCCCTACGGGAAGGTTCATATGAGTAAGTGAAATCCCATGGGCATTGGGATAAAATCCTGGAGGCGGACAAGTACCACTGGTTAGGGTGGAGAGTGCTTCACCCGGTTCTGCGCAGTAACTAAGATTTATCACTCTAATGCCTAGGTGATAGATCTGTGTGTGATGTGATAAGTGTGTGTCCTTCTAGAGGTGGTTCGAACTATGTGTCACGGCATATAATGATAACAATGTGAAGTTGTGTTTATGTGATAAGTGAATGTATAAATTGTGTAAATGAGTAAGTAAGCTTATGGATATGTGAATTAATGTGTTGACATGTGAAACTGTAAATTTGTTTATAAATGTGCTAAAATTTTGTCAAAACAATAAGCTTAATGTGTTTATAAAAGTGATATGCATGTGGAAAAGTACATAGAATCCATGTTAGGAACATTCTTCCTTTATGTGTAAAACTCCATGTTTAATTGCCATTATGATACAACATGAATGTGAATTTAGATAGCATGTTAAAAATTGTGTAGAAAGCATGTGATAGGTTTATTACTGTGATATGAATATAAACCATGTACTATATGTCATGAAAATTGATAGAAGTGTCATGTTAGTTTTTTTTTAGATTGTTTAAATCCATGTTCATGTACCTGTGAAATTGTTAAATAGTAAAATGCCATGTGATGTATGTATGCTTAATGTATGGGAAATTACTTGCGGAGTCTTTGGACTCATTCTTGCTTCGGCGTACAGGTGCAGGTGTCTCTACTTCATCTGAGGAGTTAGTTCGAAGTGACTCAGAGCGAGAATAGGAGATTGCTTGCAGAGATTTACTTTGTTGTATTTCCTTTTCATAGTATGTAATAAATGAGGATTTGTACTACATTGAATTCATGTAATTTATTTAGCTGCCAGTTGTGGACAATGTATTTGATTTAAATTTTAGTTATGAGAACTTTAGTTCTTTTGTACTATATCGACTGTGTATAAATGTGGATGATGGAATAAGAGATTTATTTCCAGTTCTTTTGTGACGGCCCTCATTATATCGGTACGGTTATACCAACCCACGTCGGTATAGCGAGAGTCCTCATAGTGGGACATTTACCCAAACGATACGTACAGCTGAGATACACGCGAATATACAACAAAGTAGCGGAAGTAAAAGACAACAGTCTCCATTCATTCATCATCCACATTAAACATATATGCAATTCGCCATTAACATAAAAGAAATAGAGGTCCACATGATTTAAATTGCTGAAATAAAATACAAATTGTCCACATTCATACATCATTTTCATAATACTCTAATACAATGTTCAATTACATACTTATGAAATACACAAATCTCGAGAAACTCCAAAGCTAGCTAATCTCCGCGCTCGGAGTCCGTCTCCACCGTCTCCTCCAACGGTGCCGTGTCACCAACTATACCTGTACGCCGAAGCAAGGAGTGAGTCCAAGGACTCAGCAAGCAACACCACTCATGATATACACGTACAAGTCCTAGTGGTTTCTACATGCACATTTACAATTTGCAACACATAGCATGCTAGTCAATTCAAATTTCAACCTATCATGAAAGTTTTACAATTTTATACATGAATCATGCTTTCAATTTCTAAAATAAAATTCACCTATCACATGCTCTCTATTCAATTTACTCATGAAACTTTAATCTTTAAAGAGCTAAGACATGAGGGCTACCAACATGAACATTCTACATACATGAAAGGGGAACACAACTAGCATGGATTTCACATGTCCTTAAGTACATACATAATCTTTTTCACATGCTTTAGGTTGCTGATTTCATATGGTTGAATGGTTGTAAACCTATGCATGAGAGCTACATTATTGCATAAAACATATCATGTGTTCAAACAATCATGCTATCTTTTGCTCGTTTTCACCAATTATCTCTAACCTGGATTCTAAACATCCTTGCACATAATAACATGATGATAATAACATGAATTTACTGAATTCACATGGTTTCAGATTTGTCTCACATAGGTTTCAATAACACATTTTTCACATCTTGAGTTTCCCATTTTCTTTACACGAATTCCCTCTTTCACATGGTTCACTTTACACATACACATTCACATTGTCACTTACACATTTACACATGGACACATATGCATTACATATTTCACATTACACATTTTAGGTGCCGTGACACATAGTCCAAACCACCAAAGAAGGACATATACACATCACATTACACATAGACGCCATCTAGGCATTCCAATGGTGACTCTTGGACTGCGCAGACCGGGAGAACAAGTCTCCACCCTAACCAGTGGTACTTGTCCACCTCCAGGATTTCCCCCTAATGCCCTTAGGGTCACTTAACACACTGAACTTTCTCAGGGGGACTTTTCCCTGATACAGCTCCACTGCCCTCTACGGAAGCAGTGTCACATTGGCACAGTTACACATTTACCGTTTTACACATGGTTTTACATTTTACACTTTTCATCACATTCACTTTCTCACTCACATGAATATCTCTGTTTTTTTTTCCTAACATGGTACTACAGAATTTCAAGAGTTTAACACACAGTAAACACACTAATCATGTTGGTTTTAGACCATAACTAATCACATTATGATAATATGCATAAATTATCACATTCACATGAAAAATACATAACTTTGTATTTACTTATCCAAACGACCTGAAATTTTAACCACATGATGTTTTCGGGTTCAAGATTATACCCTCACTTTTTCAAATTTTTCTGAGCTACATGGAATTTACAGTAAATAAAACACCTAATTAGCATGCCATTCACAATTTAATTTAACATGGGGTTTAACACATCTTGCAATTTACCACTTACTGTTTTAAACAGATGCTACTAATATATTTACACGATTTGAGAATACGAAATTTCCCTAAAGCATACATCTATGGATTTCCTCACAACCATTCTTGCATGCTTTTATTTTATTCTACCGAATCGGATTTATTAGCAAGTTACACAAGCATGGATAATTTACCAAATTTGCAAACACATATACTGACCCACTAACCTTCATGATCAGACCAAAACCAAGGCATTCATACTAATTCTAATCATGAAACATAAATTTGCAAGAATCTCAATAAGTCATGCTCACAAGTTCAAGGGATATAATATTCCACATCCACCATCACACCCCACATTCATTCACACACCATAATTAACAATATACATAGAGTATAAAGTTTACCATATATCCTCATCACGGAAACCATATCGAAATTAATGTAGAAGAAGGGCAGAACAGTTCACTGTTCTGTCCTGAAGAACTTGGCGGCGGTCTCTGGCCGCTGACTCAGGGTCAGCGGCATGGTCGATGGACGCCAAGCATGATCTGGGCGTCCAGGGACCTTGCCGTCGAATCAGGTCTGTGCAGAAACACAGACCCGAGCTTTGAAACTTGGGTGAATGGGAGGGTCTAGGACTCGAGGAAAAATGCTCAAAAATCATAAAACCGACCTAGACTCATAAGGAGACATCATGGGTAGGTCACTTGCCTTTCAAAATTTTCTCCAAGGGATCTAGGGCTCGGTGAGGACCTCCTTGGGCAGTCTCAAGAAAGTTGCAGAAAGGCCTCCAAGATCACCTTCCTCCGGGTTCTTGGATGAGCTCCACAGCAAGGGGACGATGGGGAAGCCTTCTCCTTTGCTCTAGCTTCCTTCTTGTCGGGGAAGATGGCCGGATCAACCTCCAAGGGGTCGGATTTTTGGGTGCCAAGGTGGGGTTTTCTCACAGTTTTCTCTCTAGGGTTTTTCCTCTCTCTTTTCTCCTCTTGCAAGGGTGAAGGGAAGAGTGGGGAGAGGCCATTTCGGGTTTAGACTTAAGGAGAGTCTCTCTCCCACTCACTAGGGTGATAGGACACCCTCAGAGCCATTGGGGGACATCCCCCAATGGGTGGCCATACCTTGTTTCAGAAGCTTGCAGCTCTGCTGCGCATGCAGGTAAGAGAAATTGGCGTCCATATCGCTGGACGCCAGAATGAGTGTTGGCGTCCATGTTTGGACGCTGACACCACCTAAACGGCCTGGGGTTGATGCCAAGATGGCCTTCGGCCAGAACTCTAAATTATGCAGAAAACCATGCATATATACATGCAATATACATATGGTATCGTATCCATACTATCATTATGCAATACATACATTATTTATACTTAATATAAACACATGCACACGTAATTATACTAATTAATACGTACGTAAATATGTACATGCATACCCAAGCACAATATACACACATAAATACAAATAATGCGACGGAAATTCGAGGGTCTTACATCTTTCTATTCCGCTATCAATTGTTTATATTTGTGTACATCTCAGCCTATTGAATATGTGTTGGGTAAATGTCCCACTGTAGTGATGCTCTCTATATCGATGTGGGATGGTATGTCCGTACCGGTATAAGGACGATCGTTACAGAATACATAGGTGATCAATAAAAGAATTATTTGCATTTATTCATTTCTTCCATGTCGTGATCATATTTGTCATGTTTCCAACATTTACACAGCATCAATTATGTCACACATCATCAAAAACATTTATGCACATGTCATCATGCACATTGTAACCCAACAAAAGGAAGTCTTTTGGGCCACAAAATAATTCATGCCAAGAAAATAACCCAAAATTCAGAAATATTCACTTATAGACCATGATAGGGTAAATTCTCACCCAATAGACGTCCATTAGACTTCAAACCAAGCCCAAATTCGTGGTTACCACCTAAAGGAGCTTTCCATATTCCTTCCATCCCGAATTGGGGAGAGAAATCCTCCATTGAGGGAAGGATACACCCAAATTTGTACCTTTTAGTTTTCTAATCTAATTAAGTAACTAAAGACCCATCCCCCTTTAAATAAGTCCCCTCTCTCCCATGGGACGATCCCTAGGGTTGCTGAGGTCGTGCCTGGAGGCTGTGGTGGCTGAGGATCTTGAGGAGGAAGCTGGAGCAAGAAGTAACTTCGTGCTCATCTCCCCTTACGACTTGCAGACAAGCCCTTTCAAGATCATCATCCAACGTAAAACCTCGACCAAACCATGCAAACCATATACCCTTGGAAATATCTTTGAGTCTAGTTTCTTATGGAACTATTTTGCTCAATTTCTACTCAATAGATCGGGAGTATAAAGCATTCTCCTCCAAGTGGTCAGAATTAGGGCTTTCTGGGAATGAATCTTATTCAACCCAAAAGGTAGGTCATCTCCGTGCCAAACTCTAATTAAACTCGTTCATGCTCACATACATGTGTTTAGATCATGTTCTCACTATTTTCCGCAATTTTATCATGTGGGTTTCACGAATTAAATCTAGTATGATCAGTATATTGTGCTGCCTTGATTAAACCCACTTGTCTTATGAGTTCTATATCTTTTCGTGGAGTCATTTTCTGATCGAGCACCCAACATGAAACTTGTTCCCCATGAGTCTAGTTACATTTGGAACTAGTTTTCACAATTTTTATTGACTGTAGCAAGAGTCTTAGTCTATACATGAGCACTATGTCAGATTCACATAGACAGTCACACTACATCTTGTGACCCATGTCAAAAGACTGTTGTTTCTCGATTACTTGTTACTATACATTGTATAGGAAGTAATCTAACCAACAAAGGTGGTTTCATATGATTTGGATCACCCTAGCATTATTTATGATTTTTCGAACCCATAGGTATCAAACCTAGTTTGATTCGGAATAGGAAAACACCCCCTTAAAGCACCCCTGCGCTGGAAACTGGAAGACGACGAGTTAACCTGTCGCCTTCAGAAGGTGACAGGAAGGCTGTCGCCTTCATGGATCATAAGGTGACAACCTTCTGATTGCCTTCATGAAGGCGACATGTTGCTTGTCACCTTCTGACCACAGTGTTGAACCACTCTTATATTTTATCCTTTATTTTGGTGATAGCAAAACTCATGATTAACTTAAATATATTGAATATATTTAATATAATGTTCTCCTCATAAATACAACATACTATGGCACTGTCATTTCATGATTTGCACTGGAAAGCTAAATCGATTGATGTTCAATGCATATCGATTACTGACTAAATGCCACATCGATTAGAGAACAAAAGTCCACATCGATTATTATTTTAAAGTCCACATCGATTACTATTTTTAAAGTCCACATCGATTATGCTTTCACATCGATTATGTACAAACATCGATTATGTTTAAACATCGATTACATTCACATCGATTATGATTAAACATTGATTATGCTTATACATCGATTATCTTTCACATCGATTATCTTAGAACATCGATTGTGTTCAAATATCGACTATGCTTCACTTAAACATCGATTATCTCTCCCATCGATTGCATTTCACTTGAACATCGATTATCTCTCACATCGATTATCTCTCACATCCATTACATTTCACTTAAACATCGATTACAATTCACTTAAACATCGATTATCACTCACATCGATTACAGTTCACTTGAACATCGATTATCTCTCACACCGATTACATTTCACTTGAACATCAATTATATCTCACATCGATTACTATTATTTTGTTGATCTTACTCTGACTCCTTGAAAGTCGAAGTATAACATCAACTTCTTGATCATCTATACTTAAATATTTTTAACTATCTATTATTATTTTTGTAGAAATGTCAATATATTCTTAGTGCAATTAGTGTTTTAATTCTGATGAACTATTCAATGAACTAGAAGAACACATGATGTGCTCTATGTTACTTGCTGTGTGTTTTCTGAATAATAATATTTAAATAATCTCTATTATTCTGTTTAATGCTTAATGCCATTTCAAATATCAGTTTCATAGTTTATTTTTCAGAATGCTACGGGTATCTCAAAGACATGTGCTAGCATGCTTCAGAATATTCAGTTTCCAGATTTTAAGGGAAAGTCCCTTTTGCAGTTGTACTGTGCGCCAAGCAGGTGTCCATTCCTCTTGAATGCTCACCTAACTATGTACTTCTCAAAAGGACAAACTGTTTGTTTGAAACTGATAGATATCTGTTAGAAACAACCTGTCCCTTACCTTCTTATATTTGTTTATATCTCTTAAGATTAACCCCGAGAAAAGGAAAAGACATGGTATGGTGTCTACACAAATTCAGGAAAAGATATCTGAAGAAGAGCCATGAAGCTATCTGCATAGCCTGAAGCCGTTGAGACTCAAGGGCTGAAGATCTGATGATGGACATCTCAGCTATCTTAAATCTCAAGACCCAACAATCAGATTCAAACGACTACTTTCTAACTACCAGTTTCAAACGAGAAGCTCAAGTCTCTAATGCATATATATGAGCTGAAGTTTGAACAAAACATATGTGCAGATGCATACAAGAGTTATATACAAAAGCCACAACTCAAAGACAGCTTCTATAGAAAAGAGAAAGAGAGAGAAGCTGACAAGATCTGAAGAGAGTCAGTTGCTTCAAGCTTCCACTTTCCAGCTCTCCACATTTAGAAGTCTTTTGTCTTTGGGTGGCATTTGTATTCTAGATCATCTCAGTCCACCACCTTTCAGTCAGAAAGAGTTAGAGTAGTCATTCTTATCTTGTATTTTTTCTGATTTTCTAGTTTGCTCACTCCTTGAGCAAACACACTGTAATCTTTTTAGTATTGTAACCAGCAGGGGGTTTGTTCCCTATAGTACCCTCATGTGAAGGAAGACCTGAGGTTGTAGGTGTTTGTGTTGCCCCTTGGTGAAGGGAAGACTTACTTGGGAGCAAGTGGGCTGTAATACCTCTCAGGTTGAAAGAAGGCCAAGTGTTCCCTTTACTTGACCCTCTGCATAGGGTATCTTGTGTTGTGCCCAGGCCCTCATTGTAACCCTTTCCCTTTATGTCGTATTATATATAAAATCTGCCTAGCTCTCATGATATCGGAGCCACGGCTTCCGTATCGTTTATGCTAGGTATAGCCTCATTTAAAAAAAAAGTGTTCTTGGCAGTTAGTGAAATCCCAAGAGGTTCTTGAGGACTAGACATAGGACTTCCATGTGGGAAGGGCCGAACCAGGATAAAACCTCTGTGCACTTTGTGTGATTGTTTCCGCAAAGTATTTCACTTGTTTCACACACTACACTTAGTACTAACATCACTATTTAGTGTTATCTATTTTCAGATAAATGTTTTAAAGGTGCAAAGAAGTCTTATTCACCCCCCCTCTAAAGCTCCATCTCGATCCAACACACAGTGGACATTTCAGCCTTGTTTGACCTGTTTTGCGTCATTTTCGTGCCCCGTCTTCTCCTGTGTGACGTTAGTTACTGATAGCATGCATATATCAACCCATATAAAGATTAAAACATGTTCACATGGTGTTTAATTGATCTTAAGTTAATGATCATGCTCTCTACCTATCGATTATTCACTTCTTACCTTGTTAGCGAACTTACTAAAAACACATTGCTACATGCAAAAAATTGGTCATGCATGATTAGTATTTCCTGATTTATCATTCATGATACCTGCCATAATTGGAGTTTCCATAAATGAAGTTTCCATAACTGGAGTTTCCATAATCGGATTCACACACACATTTGAGCGATTCTCATGCACGACATGCACATACACTCTAGCACGATAGGAAAGCCCCTTCTTGGCTTGTGGTGAACTCTCCGTCGAATATTCCTTCTGCTGGACTAGTGACCCCTTGACCAAGGCCTCCGTATGTCTCCTCTGACCACGGATTCCCACATGGCCGATGAGTAGGTTGTACTATTGAAGTACCTAGAAGCTAGTGTGCACATATCTCTTCTCTCTTGACATTCTTGATGAGATCTTTCTCTTCTCATCTTGATTCTGGAGTACACCTCTATTGAACATAAGACCAAGTTACTAATAAGTGATTGGACTAAATTGAAATTACGCCGTTATGTTGCCGGTTTGAACTCTTGAACTATCCCCTTAATCATCTTGACATTATTGAACTCTTATTAAACGACCATACTTGACTGTGGGTATCTACATTTAAATTACTTGAGATGCTAGATCAGGCACGATGAGTATAAAATGGCTCCAATCTAGCCCTGTGGACGTTCCGTTCCGTGCCCCATGTGAGTTGAAAACTCTGGAGGTTCCCTGAACGTTGAGTGAGCTCCCTCGTGGGTCATTGGACATTACTGGTTGACCCATGCTTGCTTCTTTGACTCCAGTTTGACCAATTTGACTTGAAAAAGAGGAAAGAAACCAGCAAGTAAATGAGTGGGAGGTGATCGCGAGGGCCTTACTTGTGCCCATGGAAGTGTTATGATCGCGGCCTTGACATAGCCTCGCACAGCGGTGGATGGCGGGACTCCGACTTTCCCCTCTTCGGCCGTCCAAAGAGAAGAAGCTCCGCTGTGAGACCCCAAATTTCCTGTCATTTTATATTGTGCATGCGACGATTATCTATTATAAGTATAGTGCGCGTATTAAAATTTTGCATACTATGATTATTAAATTGTTTATGTGCATATGCGTGTACATATGTTATTTTTCAAGAATATAGTTAATTAGCTAATTTTGTATATGATGTACTTATTAAAATACTAAGCAATTTTGTGCATATAATAGGGAGTACTACCATGCATATTGTAAGCATATGTGAGTTTACTTCTGTACATGTAATATATCTGAATGTGTATGTATTATCTAATGGTTGGGATGCATATTGTATTTATATATTCCATGCATATTTTACGTAACTATGATGCATGAATGTAAATATGTATACCCTTATCTTGTGTAAATGATATTTGTCTATTCTTGACATGTTAAATTGTTTATGGTGTATATGGTACTTAAATAATACAGTGCATGTATAATATATCAAAATATTATAAGCATGCTATATCTATGTAAGTCCATGCATGTTATGAGTAATTATGCTTTGTACTCGGATAGATGTATATGTTTAACCTTGTGCATGTATAATCATAATTCCTCACGCGAATATAATTATATATATATATATATATATTATCTTCTGTGGATATACGTGCTTAGTTAATTATGTACATCATAGAGTTTATTTAAATCCTACGTATATTGAAATTAGGAAATGGGGTGCATATAGTATGTAGTTGTGCTATACATCCTATGGATATCTATACGAGTTTATTTATGTGTGTTTAGGTGTGCATGTAGTGTCTAATTATGGATGTGCATGTTATATTTATATATTCAAGCATGATGCATGTAATTATGTAGTGTGTATACATATATGTATATGTGTATGTTATTTGTGCATAATATCATTAATTGAGATTTGTACAATTTCTATTTAAATAAATAATATATAATGTATGTAATTTAAATAGTGAATGTAAATATATTATTTATGCACACACTTCGTTGTTGGATCATAATTGTATGTAGATTGGATGCAAATCTATATTGTGGGGACTATCTAGTACAGTTGGTGTCCACCCCTGTACCGCTGACCCCTTGCCTGAGATTGGCGTCCAGATCGATGGACGCCAATCAGCAGGTAGGCGGCCACATGTCTGGACGCCAACCCATGGTCAACTACAGCAGATGTTGACGTTAATATCCCTCCTGCGTAACGGTTTCAGATTTGGTAACGCCTGTGTTATACTTGGTTCCAGTTTAGGAAACCCATCCTAAACCATAAGCAACCTACCCTAATGCGTGCCCACCTACCCAGCCTTATAAAAACACCATATTCTGGTCGCGCCAAGCTTTTTGGTGATTGTGAAACCCTAGTATTTCCTGTGAGAAAAGTTGAAGTTCAAAGGCTTCGATCAGCCGACTGGAGGAGTTTCTTGGGGATATACAACGACTGGAGTGTAGTCCAACCATCAATGAAGCATCCCCAACTGCGAGGATCAGCCCACATCGGCTGGAGAACCAGATTTAAGGAGTTTCTGAGCACCCTCTTGGCTTGGCCGAGAAGGGCTTCAACAACAAGATTTGATCTTCAAGGATTTTATTAGAGGCAAGTAACCTATGGACATCAACCCTATACATGTCCCCTAAGTCCTAGAAGTTTTCTGGATTTTTCCTCGAGTCCTGAACCCTCCAATTTCCCCGTACATGTGAGTGCGGGCTGTGCAGATTGTTGTGTGGAGGTTGGCGGCAACATCCTCTGCCACCAAGCTCTTGTGTTGGCGGCAAGAGATGTTGTAGTTAACACAGTAGGCGGCCAACACTGTGTAGTTAAGTTCTTCAGTGTTCTGAAAAAATGCTGATTGATCTTCTTTGATATATTTAAATGATTTCCGAGTATGTGTGCATGCTGTAAGTTTTATGTGGGGTCAAGGGTGACCAGTATGTCATGTCATGAGGTTTTCATGAATTTTCATGATTTGTGTAAATTATTAAAACTAGGATAATTGGACTGTGAGCATATTTTGACCATGTTTAATCTGTATAAATAGGTTAGATGTGAGTTAGGGTTTCATGAATTTTTTGAAATCATGTGATGACTACATCTACGCATTTATACTGTTAATTTGACTGTTGTACTGAATTTTCTACTTAAGAGAAATTAGTGAGAAATGCCCCTGTGATTTGATTTGATTATTATAAATATATTTTCTATTCAAAAAATTCTGTAAAATTGAGTATATGTTATGGTTACTGTTCTTAACCTGTGATAAACATTTCAGGATATTTTGATGACATTAGGTATTATTATGGTTTTAAATGTTAAAATAGCCATGTTGTCCATGTTAGAGTTAATTGTGTATAAATCAAAAGTTAGCAGCAAGTTAATGTCTTATTTTAAGTTGTTTATCACTGTTAAACAGTAAGGTGAATTTCTATAAATGGAAATGTGCAAACTATGCAAAGTGAATGTAAAAATGAGATGAAAGTATGTGTATGAGCATGAGTAAAAATGTGATAAGAATGATCATGTGATAAATGAAAAATTGTGCCATGTGTGACACTGCTACCATAGGGGTCTGAGAGCTGTACCATAGAAAAGTCCCTATGGAAGGCTCAACGTCGTGTATAAATCCTAAGGGCTTTGGGATGACAAGTGGACAAGCTTCTCCCAATCTGCGCAGTATCCAAGGTTTGTCACTAGCTTGCCCAGGTGACAAATATGTGAAAGTGAGTGTAAGTGCTAAGTGATAAGCACTAAGTTCTAAAATGAAGGTTTTTCCTCTACTTGGTAGTTAGGACTATGTGTCACGGAAACTTAAGAGATTAAATGTGAATAAAAGTGCAAAGTGATAAATGAATATGGCACGTGATAAGTGATAAACGTGAATGTAAGAGTAAATGAAATGGAATGAGTGTACATTGACATGTAAGGGAGAGTAAATGATAAAGAGAGTACAATTGCATGTGAAAACCAATGTAAAATGCATGTATATATATATTCATGTTATTCATGTGCTAACATCATGATTATAATAATATGTTTAATACCATGTTTAATATTACGTGATATAGTTTAATAATATCCATATGGTAGTGTATATGAATATGTGCATGTAAATATGTAAAGGAATGCAGTGTGGAAAAATGAGCTTATAAGAATTGACAAATGAACAAAATGGCATGAGAATAAGTATAAATCCACGTAATTAAGTTAATTCATGTCAAAACAACAATCTAAATGAGATTATGATTATGATAAATACATGAAATAAAGGCTAAGTTCCATGATAGAATTTCTATTCATTTAGTACATAGTTTCATGCTTAAATTGTAGATAATTGCCATCCGATTTGAATATGTTCTAGATTTTAATCCATGTTTAATAAAGGCGATACCATTGTGATTTAATCATATTAAAACAGCAAATGAGTTGTATAAACAATTGGGAAAAATGCATGTGAAATATGAATAGAGATCATGTTAAGTTGCTATCTACTTTATGCTTAATTTCATGTGCTAATTGGTAGAATGGTTCCATGATATGGATAATGTTTAGAGAAATAAATCATGTTACATGATAGGTGTTTAAGAGTGCATATGTTTATGTCATGTATGTATTAATATGATTAAGCTTAATTATGATGGAATGTATAATAACATGATAAGTAGTTTATTAAAAAGCATGTGCAAGTATCAAAAGAGTATGATGAATTATACATTAAAACAGAAAGTTAATTGTATGATAAAATGATATAATTGCATGAGAAATTGGCTAGATACCATGCTAGGAGTGTTCATTATCATGTACATAATCTTGTGTTTTAAATTGATTAAATTGTGCTATGATATGATAAAGTTTGAACCATGTATCATAGGATACCTTTCGTGATTAATATGAACATATGTTAATTAGATATATGTTTGGGTAAGTTACGTGTTGTTGACAATAAGAAACATATGCTATGTGAATTATTGTAGTTAAAATGATAACGTGTGTTTTCTTATTGTTGGTAGCTTAGTGTGTATGTGATATGTATAAGTCTGATGCTTTAGATTACTTACTGAGTCCTGTAAGACTCATACTTGCTTCGGCGTACAGGTGGGACAGGTTATCCCGTAGCTGAGGAGAGAATAGTGAAGATTGACGCCGCATACAAGAAGTAGTACTTGAGGAGATTTTCTTTTTGGTAGTTGCTTTGTTTCATAGCTTGAATAAATGTTATTCATATGGACAATGTAATGGACAAGGTAGTTCTTTTCAAGCTGTAATAATGTGGACTCTAGTACTTTCTTTTACTATATAGACTGTGGGTTGTGTGATGATGATGGAATGAAGTAAGCATTTTCTTTTTCCGCTATACTCTTTTAATATTCATGGACATATCAACCTTATCGTTTAGTGTTGGGTTACTATCCCACTGTGACGACGCTCTCTATACCGATGAGGATTGGTATAATCGTACCAGTAGGAGGAGGGTCGTTACAGAGATTGGTATCAGAGAAACCAAGGTTGAGACTGTACATGAATAAACCATCATCTCACAATATTGCAAAGTCTTTATAGGAATTTGTCCATATGTGTAGAAAGTAATAATAATGAATGAAAGATAGTTAAGAAAATAGATAGGATTTAGTAACTTAGATCCTAACTGGATTGAATTGTTTTGCAGACAATGGCAGGCCATGGTAAGCGTGGTGATAGGGCTAGGGAGTATGCGTAGAGTCGTATGGTAGAGAAATTTATAATGAAGCTCAAACCATCGCTAAGAGCCAAACTTTTGGAAACTGACCTTGATACATTGGAAGAGGCTCTTAGAATAGTAAGCAAGCAAAAGGGTAAAGTGGAATCGCATCAAGGAGGGGCGCCTGAGTGCGGGCGATGCGGCAAACGTCACGGTGGATATGTGTGCTGGTTAAAGGAAGGAAAGTCCCTCAAGTGTGGCAGTCCAGACCATCGGATTAAAGAATGTTCGAAACTTAAGGAGATCGATCCACGAGGTGTCGCAGCAACTGCAACAAAGGAGTTAGAAACACCAGCTAAGAAGAAAGTGGATTAGATTCTATTTCCAGAGATGGCATAAACGACGTCACTACAGGTACGCGATGCGATCTTCGAGGACGAAGATCTTTTTCTCGGGGGGGAGAGTGTGAGACCCCGAATTTCCTGTCATTTTATATTGTGCATGCGACAATTATCTATTATAAGTATAGTGCACGTATTAAAATTTTGCATACTATAATTATTAAATTGTTCATGTGCATATGCATGTACATATGTTATTTTTGAGAATATAGTTAATTAGCTAATTTTGTATATGATGTACATATTTAAATACTACGCAATGTTGTGCATATAATGGGGAGTTACCATGCATATTGTAAGCATATGTGAGTTTACTTCTGTACATGTAATATATCTAAATGTGTATGTATTATCTAATGATTGAGATGCATATTGTATTTATATATTCCATGCATATTTTACGTAACTATGATGCATGAATGTAAATATGTATACGCTTATCTTGTGTAAATGATATTGTCTATTCTTGGCATGTTAAATTGTTTATGGTGTATATGGTACTTAAATAATACAGTGCATGTATAATATATCAAAATATTATAAGCATGCTATATCTATGTAAGTCCATGCATGTTATGAGTAATTATGCTTTGTACTCGGATGGATGTATATGTTTAACCTTGTGCATGTATAATCATAATTCCTCACGCGTACATATACATATATATATATATATATATATTATCTTCTGTGGATATACGTGCTTAGTTAATAATGTACATCATAGAGTTTATTTAAATCCAACGTATATTGAAATTAGGAAATGGGGTGCATATAGTATGTAGTTGTGCTATACATCCTATCGATATCTATACGAGTTTATTTATGTGTGTTTAGGTGTGCATGTAGTGTCTAATTAAGGATGTGCATGTTATATTTATATATTCAAGCATGATGCATGTAGTTATGTAGTGTGTATACATATATGTATATGTATGTTATTTGTGCATAATATCATTAATTGAGATTAGTACAATTTCTATTTAAATAAATAATATATATTGTATGTAATTTAAATAGTGAATGTAAATATATTATTTATGCACACACTTCGTTGTTGGATCATAATTGTATGTTGATTGGATGCAAATCTGTGTTGTGGGGACTGTCTGGTACAGTTGACGTCCACCACTGTGCCGCTGACACCTTGCCTGAGATTGGCGTCCAGATCGATGGACGCCAATCAACAGGTAGGCGGCCACATGTCTGGACGCCAACCCATGGTCAACTACAGTAGATGTTGACGTTAATATCCCTCCTGCGTAACGATTCTAGATTTGGTAACACCTGCATTATGCCCTGTTCCAGTTTAGGAAACCCATCCTAAACCATAGGCAACCTACCCTAATGCGTGCCCAACCTACCCAGCCTTATAAAAACACCATATTCTGGCCGCGCCAAGCTTTTTGGTGATTGTGAAACCCTAGTATTTCCTATGAGAAAAGCTGAAGTTCAAAGGCTTCGATCCGGCAACTGGAGGAGTTTCTTGAGGATCTACAATGACTGGAGTGTAGTCCAACCATCAAGGAAGCATCCCCAACTGCGAGGATCAACCCACATCGGCTGGAGAACCAGATTTAAGGAGTTTCTGAGCACCCTCTTGGCTTGGCCGAGAAGGGCTTCAACAGCAAGATTTGATATTCAAGGATTTTATTAGAGGCAAGTAACCTATGTACATCAACCCTATACATGTCCCCTAAGTCCTAGAAATTTTCTGGATTTTTCCTCGAGTCTTGGACCCTCCAATTTCCCCGTACATGTGAGTGCTGGCTGTGCAGATTGCTGTCTGGAGGTTGGCGGCAACATCCTCTGCTGCCAAGCTCTTATGTTGGTGGCAAGAGATGTTGTAGTTAACCCAGTAGGCGGCCAGCACTGTGTAGTTAAGTTCTTCAGTGTTCTGAAAAAATGTTGATTGATCTTCTTTGATATATTTAAATGATTTTCGGATATGTGTGCATGCTGTAACTTTTATGTGGGGTCAAGCGTGATCAGTAGGTCATGTCATGAGGTTATCATGAATTTTCATGATTTTTGTAAATTATTAAAACTAGGATAATTGGACTGTGAGCATATTATGACCATGTTTAATCTGTATAAATAGGTTAGATGTGAGTTAGGGTTTCATGAATTTTTTGAAATCATGTGATGACTATATCTACACATTTATACTGTTAGATTTGACTGTTGTACTGAATTTTCTACTTAAGAGAAATTAGTGAGAGATGCCCCTGTGATTTGATTTGATTATTATAAATACATTTTCTGTTCAGAAAATCTATAAAATTGAGTATATGTTATGGTTACTGTTCTTAACCTGTGATAAAAATTTCATGATATTTTGATGACATTAGGTATTATTATGGTTTTAAATGTGAAAATAGCCATGTTGTGCATGTTAGAGTTAATTGTGTATAAATCAAAAGTTAGCAGCAAGTTAATGTCTTCTTTTAAGTTTTTTATCACTGTTAAATAGTAAGGTGAATTTCTATAAATGGAAATCTGCAAACTATGCAAAGTGAATGTAAAAATGAGATGAAAGTATGTGTATGAGCATGAGTAAAAATGTGATAAGAATGATAATGTGATTAATGAAAAATTGTGCCATGTGTGACACTACTACCATAGGGGTCTGAGAGTTGTACCATAGAAAAGTCCCTATGGAAGGCTCAACGTCGTGTATAAATCCTAAGAGCTTTGGGATGAAATCCTGGAGGTGGATAAGTACCACTGGTTAGGGTGGAGAGAGCTTCTCATGGTCTGCGCAGTATCCAAGGTTTGTCACTAGCTTGCCCAGGTGACAAATATGTGAAAGTGAGTGCTAAGTGCTAAGTGATAAGCACTAAGTGCTAAAATGAAGGTTTTTCCTCTACTTGGTAGTTAGGACTATGTGTCACGGCAACTTAAGAGATTAAATGTGAATAAAAGTGCAAAGTGAATATGGCACGTGATAAGTGCAATTATTGTGATAAGTGATAAACGTGAATGTAAGAGTAAATGAAATGGAATGTGTGTAAATTGACATGTAAGGGAGAGTAAATGATAAAGAGGGTACAATTGCATGTGAAAACCAATGTAAAATGCAGGTATATATATATATATATATATATTCATGTTATTCATGTGCTAACATCATGATTGTAATACTATGTTTAATACCATGTTTAATATTACATGATATAATTTAATAATATCCATATGGTAGTGTATATGAATATGTGCATGTAAATTTGTAAAGGAATGCAGTGCAGAAAAATGAGCATATAAGAATTGACAAATGAACAAAATGACATAAGAATAAGTATAAATCCACGTAATTAAGTTTAATTCATGTCAAAACAGCAAGCTAAATGAGATTATGATTATGATAAATACATGAAATAAAGGCTAAGTTCCATGATAGAATTTATATTCATTTAGTACATAGTTTCATGCTTAAATTGTAGATAATTGCCATCTTATTTGAATATATTTTAGATTTTAATCCATATTTAATAAAGGCGATACCATTGTAATTTAATCATATTAAAACAACGAATGAGTTGTATAAACAATTGAGAAAAATGCATGTGAAATATGAATAGAGATCATGTTAAGTTGCTATCTACTTTATGCTTAATTTCATGTTCTAATTGGTAGAATGGTTCCATGATATGGATAATGTTTAGAGAAATAAATCATGTTACATGATAGGTGTTTAAGAGTACATATGTTTATGTCATGTATGTATTAATATGATTAAGCTTAATTATGATGGAATGTATAATAACATGATACGTAGTTTATTAAAAAGCATGTGCAAGTATGAAAAGAGTATGATGAATTATACATTAAAACAGCAAGTTAATTGTATGATAAACTGATATAATTGCATGAGAAATTGGCTAGATACCATGCTAGGAGTGTTCATTATCATGTACGTACTCTTGTGTTTTAAATTGATTAAATTGTGCAATGATATGATAAAGTTTTTAACCATGTATCATAGGATATATCATGTGTAGAGAACTTGTGTAGGTGTATGTTATCTTTCATGATTAATATGAACATATGTTAATTAGATATATGTTTGGGTAAGTTACGTGTTGTTGACAATAAGAAACATGTGCTATGTGAATTATTGTAGTTAAAATGATAACGTATGTTTTCTTATTGTTCGTAGCTTAGTGTGTATGTGATATGTATAAGTCTAATGCTTTAGATTACATGCTGAGTCTTGTAAGACTCATACTTGCTTCGGCGTACAGGTGTGAAGGTTATCCCGTAGCTGAGGAGAGAATAGTGAAGATTGACGCCGCATAAAGAAGTAGTACTTGAGGAGATTTTCTTTTTGGTAGTTGCTTTATTTCATAGCTTGAATAAATGTTATTCATATGGACAATGTAATGGACAAGGTAGTTCTTTTCAAGCTGTAATAATGTGGACTCTAGTACTTTCTTTTACTATATAGACTGTGGGATGTGTGATGATGATGGAATGAAGTAAGCATTTTTTTTTTTATTTCCACTGTACTCTTATAATATTCATGGACATATCAACCTTATCGTTTAGTGTTGGGTTACTATCCCACTATGACGACGCTCTCTATACTGATTAGGATTGGTATAATCGTACCGGTATGAGGAGGGTCGTTACATCCACGGTCTTTTCTGAATTATTCCTGCAACAAAGAAGGCCCTATTAGGCTTAAATGCAGTGTAGAAACGTCAAAAATGAAGAGAGGTGACCCAAAAGGTGAGCCCCGTACCGGTTGCGGGCTTGAGAAGAGGGGTGGTCAAATGTTATGACCACCCTTCTTCCCTCTGTTTTTGGTTTGGAAAACCCCTTTTGGGTGTGTAGGGAGGTGCACTACGTGCCTAGAGTGTGTGTGTGTGAAGTGACTAGCATGCAAGACTAGAGAAAGAAGAAGATAAAGAGAAGGAGAAGAGGGAGATGATCCTCATTCGCAGGCATGGATGGCTGATTTGTAGGCTTCTCTAGCTCGTGGTGAAGCCTCCTAGATGCTCCAAAGGTTGAGGGACAGATAGGAAACAATAGTGGAAGCTCTCAAGGCTCAAGTGAGTTTTCTCTCTCTTCTCTCAAGGTAACAAGGCTCTAGCTCATCCAGCATCCCCCCCCCCCTCACTTAGAAGGCCAAGGAGTGACATATATAGGCAGTGGGGGCAGAGCTAGGGAGGCTAGGATGCTCAAGTGTGAATAAACACACTTAAACATGTGGCAATCCATGTAAAAAGGCTTAGACCAATGAGAGGGGGCCAATTAGGATTTTTACTGGGTCAAGGGGGTGCCAAGGTGGCCCATTTGCCCGTTTGGAACGGCCCCATGCGTTGCATGGGCGAGAGAATGGTGCAGGTGGGCTATATTCTCGGGCAGTTACGCAGACCACGTAAACCCAGGTTGATGTCCATCGATACTGCCGCCAACCCCATGCAAACGTCAATATGGGTGGACGTGAACCAGAGTCGACGTCAAGGGGTATTGTCGTCAACATGCAGTCAACGGCAATCGATGTTGCCATTAACATGGGATCTGAGGAAAGTTAACAAGCGATCAAACAAGCCTTATTGGGCCATGAACCACGCAGAGATGGGCCAAATCTCGAGTCCACAAATGCCCCTCCGAGACATCTGATCTTGCAAGGGAGTGAAGCGGACTGAAAGGTTGGTGTCTCGGTAAACAAAGGACACAAAGATTTGAAAAAGGGTCTATATCTGAGGATATGAATTCTAACAAGCCATACGAATGAGTTAGGCTAGAAACAAGTGACGAATCATTTGAGAGACAAGTGTGAAAAGGAGGGAGGGTGATCTACCCATGTAACTACAACTGCAACCCAACGGTAGGATTCCCGACATTGCCAAGTAGGACTTTGACTAGTTTCTGGTGTTGTCTGAGTCAAAGGAGTTGTAATATGACGGTTGAATAAGGGAAATCTTACAACCGAAGTCCGTCGGGACCCGCTGACATAATCAGGACGTTTTTCCAATCAGGGGGTTGTGAAGACAAAAGGGATTGATTGTACTCTCAAAGGATTATCAAAAGATTCTAACTAGAATCAATGTTTAGAAAGCCGAATGTCCAGAATTAAGCTCATGACTGGAGAAAGGTTCACATGAACTCAATAAGAGTAATTGACTACTTTGTGATTTGCATGGTGGGACTGTTTGGGATTGCTTGGAGAATGGGCAACAAAGGTCCGATATCAACTTGATATTTAGGAAGGTGGTGCTGACTCAGTTGGCCATTTGAGCGGAGTGCCACGCAGTGATTTGAGGAAAATCTCCATTTTTTTTGAGTTAGTAAGAGAATGTTAGCAGTGAAGACCTAAATGCATGTTGGTGTGGGTTCTCTATCTAAAATGCAAGTTAGAACCAGAGGAAAATTCTAAGGCCATACAAATAACTGAGAGATCGCAAACCTTTCATAGTTTTTGGTAAAAGGGAACTCTGGGTTCATGGTAGCCAAGTTATTCACCTATGAGTGACTAATCCTATGTTAGACATACCTGTACAACACTGAAGGTCACATGAGTTCCTTGGATTTGAGGCCTCGCCTGTGCTTAAACATCCTGTAAAATAACTTGAAGCACAAGATGAGAAATAATAGCCATATGAATAATGAGGTCTGAAAATTCACCACAGTTGATGTCAACCCAAATTGCCGTCAACCTACCGTTGACATCAACATATCATGCCGTCTACAGTAGTAAATGTCCATATATGCTACCGTCAACAGTTGTAACGACCCGAGAACCCGACCCTCGGCCCACGCCGAGGACCCGATTTTCGCGATCGCCGCCCACGGATCCGAGGGACCCGGAAGGGCTATAACACGCGTCTGACAAGATATGTAACGGATGTAAACGTCAACTGCTAAGCTAGAAGTGTACAAGCGGAAACAGGAAAGTAAAGCGAGACTGCTGCGTACCACTCTAAGTACAGTCCCAACGCACGCACACTAGTACAAGTAAGGAAAGGGGAGAGACAAGTCCCTTAGGGGCATACCCCGATGGTGACGTACACTGAGAGGGGGAACCACTGCTAGCTACGGTGACCTCGACTACCGCCCCGTCTCCTCCGCCCGACGCGCGCCCTGCCGCTGCTGAGAAGTCTCACCTGGAAAACAGAGGGATGAGCTTCACAACAGAAGCTCAGTAGGGACTACCGATCTCCTACTGGCTCTAAACAGGCAGAGGAACATATACAACTATTAATAAGGGAAAGACGGCAGTTTATATCTTTCTACCTACAAAAGGAAGTGCGGAAGCGAAGCTAAAGCTAACACGGTACGGAAAGTACTCTCGGTCGGAAACTCTGTACGACTGCTCGTCGTGACCACCACATGGCTAGTAAAACATAGACAGAGGGAACTCCGTCTGGACAAGGAACACTAGCTACGGGAACAACACCACTAGTCAGACGGTCAGGTGCGTCCACAGACGTCTTATCCTCGACCTAGGTCCTGGCCCTCGCGTCTCGTCAGAGCGAGGTAGGACACCAGCACATCAACAGTAACTGCCGCAGTCTGGCCAGACTACGGTCCCACGCCTGACCTCTCCAAACGGTTCCAGGGCCGTAAGGAGCGAGGCAGTGAGAAGAAGGACTGGCTGGCCTGCGCCTGGTAGAACTCCAAACTGTCCTCGGCGTCCCAGACCAACCACGAGAGCTCTGCAAGCGACTCACACGCCACTGTCCTAACCACCATTTTCCCCTCAGCTCCAGAGTCCACCTGGTGGCTGCCAACTCGAGCACACTCGTAGCCCGGAGTACTCCCTCAACAGGCTCCCGAGGACGGGGGTCCCAGGTAACGGTAACAACCTCTCGAACGGGACAAGCCCTCAAGTGCTGCGCAATGGGCGAACACAGTGTGAGACCGTACTAGGGAACTAGCACAGGTGCCAAGGGTAAGTAAAGCGGAAAACGGAAGCGGCGGAAGCACAACCTGCCTCTGGACTGAGAAGGCGACATAGGGCCTGTCACCTTCTCAATGCGACATAGGCCATGTCGCCTTCTGAATGCGACATAGCCCTGTCGCTTTCTCAATGCGACATAGCCCCTGTCGCAATACCAGTCAGAGGCGACACAGGGTATGTCGCATTCAGGCCAGTCGGGGGTTCCGGAGATTTTCTTCCGGGAACCTCCCGAAACGGGAGAAACGCTACACAGCGAGGGAGGGGAGCATGCTTCTCAAGCTAGGAAGCTAGTAAAGCATTCAAACCACCCTCAAACACCCAAGAACATGGATTCTACGCTCGGAGGAAAACCTCACTCACACGAGCATGGAAACTCACACTCCCAACCCCCAAACCACAAGGAAAACACGCTTTGTAGGGGAAGGGGAGCATGCTTAGGGCGAGAGGATCAAGAGTCCCTACCTCCACGCGAAGAACGAACCCGTTGGGGCCTTCTCGTAGGTAGAAACGTCTCCTCCTCGCACCGCACGGCACGAACGCGACCCTGCACGAACGGAGCGACACCCTCCTCAGCACGGCCGCCTCAACACGGGGGAGGCACCCCCAACACCGCCGGAACTCAGAGAGGCGAGAGGGAGAGAGGGGGAAAGGAAAAACGTGAGAGAGGGGAAGAGCTCAGGCGCCCGGGCTTTAAGCCTGGATCCTGAGAAGGCGACACACCTTGTGTCGCATTGGAACCAGAAGGCGACAGTGGGTGTGTCGCCTTCAAGAAGGCGACATACCCCCTGTCTCATTCCACTGAGAACGGTCAAATCAAGGAATTCGAAAAAGTGAAGGCGACAGCCATCTTGTCGCGTTCACCCGACACGCCAGAGCGTACTGACACAAAGGACAACTGTCACGTCTGTCAGGACTGCGTCTGGGGCGAACGCGATGGGAAGGCGACATAGGCCATGTCGCCTTCAAGAAGGCGACACACCCCTGTCGCAATCCATCAAACCAGAAGGCGACATAGGGTATGTCGCATTCAAGAAGGCGACATACCCCCTGTCGCAATATGAAGAGAGAACCAGACACCGGCTGCGATCAGAACCGCGTCGCGACAGTCGCCCTGCCGCGACCCAGAGGACGGGGCCAAGGGCCGACATAGGGTATGTCGCATTCAAGAAGGCGACTACCCCCTGTCGCAATATGAAGCAGACCAGACACCGCGCGATCAGAACCGCGTCGCGACAGTCGCCCTGCCGCGACCAAGGACGGGCCAGGGCCCAAGGGGCCGGGGTGTTACAACCCTCCCTCCCTAAAACATTTCGTCCTCGAAATGAAAACAACTCGGTCTCAACTCGGAAGACGACAAAAGGGAAGATCACCACATACCAATCAATAAACAAGTAGGAAACTGCTCCTGCATCTCGTCCTCGCGCTCCCAGGTGGCCTCGCCACCGACGCGGTTCTGCCAAACGACCTTAACCAGCGGATCTGCTTCCTGCGCAACTGCTGAACTCTGCGGTCGCATCACTCTAACTGGGTACTCTGGCACTGACAAGTCGGGCGCTACCACTAGCTGCGAGTAGTCCAACACGTGTGAAGAGTCTGCAACGTACCTCCTGAGCTGCGAAACGTGGAAAACGATGTGCACACCTGCTAGCTCTGCTGGTAGACTCAGCCTGTAAGCTACCTCGCCAACCCTCTCGGTAATAGGGAAAGGCCTGATGTACCTCGGACCGAGCTTTCCTTTCTTGCCAAACCTCATGACCCCTTTGGTCAGCGAGACCCGCAGGAAGACCAGGTCACTGACGCTGAACTCTAGCGGTCTCCTGCGGACATCCGCATAACTCTTCTGCCTGCTCTGTACTCTGCCCGAAGCCTCTGCCTGACCGAACTTACTGTCTCTGCACACTGCTGCACTAACTCTGGCCCTAACAGCTGCCTCTCACCAACCTCGAACCCGTGAAGCGGAGTCCTGCACGGGCGACCATACAAAGCCCTCGTATGGCACCATCCCGATGCTCGAGTGATAACTATTGTTATACGCGAACTCTACCATCAGAAGGTGAGATTCCCAAGTGCCGCTCCAGTCTAAACAGCACGCTCTCACATATCCTCTAGCGTCCGAATGGT
Organism: Colocasia esculenta; assembly: GCA_014218235.1. Taxonomy (NCBI): domain Eukaryota; kingdom Viridiplantae; phylum Streptophyta; class Magnoliopsida; order Alismatales; family Araceae; genus Colocasia; species Colocasia esculenta. The sequence goes on from CM024755.1 coordinate 129,544,155, forward strand.
TCGCTCTGACTGACCGTCTATCTGAGGGTGGTACGCTGTGCTGAACCTCAACTCTGTACCCAGTGCTCTCTGAAGACTGCGCCAAAACCCTGACGTGAACCTCGGATCTCTATCTGAAACGACTGAAACTGGGATCCAGTGCAAAGAACAACTCTGTCCACGTACAGCCTGGCTAACCTGTCCACTGACCACGACATCTTGATCGGAAGGAGTGCGCTGCCTTGGTCAAACGGTCCACGATCACCCAAATACCATCATGCCTCTGCGGGGTACGGGCAAACCAACCACAAGGTCCATGGTGATGTCGTCCCACTTCCACACAGGAATGGGCAATGGCTGCAACTCCCACCAGGACGCTGGTGCTCCCTTCACCTGTTGACAGGTAAGGCACCGAGCAACAAACTCTGCCACGCCCCTCTTCATCCCTGGCCACCAGAATGACCTCTCAAACAATGGTACATCTTGGTAGAGCCGGGATGAACGACATACCTCGACCTGTGAGCCTCTGACAACACTGCCTCATGAACCTCCTCTGGAACGTACAAGCGGCCTCTAATCTGACCTCGCTGTCTTCGCTGAGCTCAACGTCCGGCATCCGTAAAATGTCTGCTAACTCTGCATCTGCTCGCTGCGCCTGCAACACCTGCCTGAACAGTGATGGCCGAACTGACAAACTAGAAGCCACTACACGGTCTCTGGTCCTCGACAGAACGAACACTCCCTGGGACAGCTCCTCGAACATCCTCCACTCTCTTGACCATCAGCGAACTCAAGCGCACGCGCCTACTCAACGCATCGGCTACAACGTTAGCCCTTCCTGGATGATAGGAAAGGGTTAGGTCGTAGTCCTTCAAATACTCCATCCATCGGCGCTGCCTCAAGTCAAATCCCTCTGGTGAAGATGTACTGCAAACTCTGGTGATCGGTGAAGATCTGAAAAGCCTCGCCATACAGGTAGTGCCTCCACAACTTGAGAGCGTTTACCACTGCTACTAGCTCCAAGTCGTGGGTGGGATAGTTCTCCTCATGCTTCTTGAGCTGCCGAGAAGCATAGGCAACGACCCCACCACTGCATCAGCACGGCACCCAACCTGTCCTTGACGCATCGGTGTAAACCATGAACCCACCGGTGCCCGACGGCAAGACCAACACTGGCGCCGAAGTCAACCTTGTCTTCAGCTCCAAGAAACTCTGCTCACAGTCCTCTGACCAAACAAACCTGGTGTCTTGCCTCATCAACCGAGTCAACGGTGCTGCAATCTTGGCGAAATCCTGAATGAACCTCCGGTAGTAACCTGCCAGACCAAGAAAACTGCGGACCTCTGCAACTGATGTGGGCTGCTCCCATGACAAACATGCCTCACCTTGGCCGGATCCACTGCCAGACCAGAACCCGAGATCACGTGCCCGAGGAAGTGCACCTCGCTCAGCCAAAATTCGCACTTGTCGAACTTGGCGTAAAGACGGTGACTCCGCAGGGTCTCTAGCACGATCCTCAGGTGCTCCTCGTGCTCCTCTTCGAAGCCGAGTAGACCAGAATATCATCAACAAAAACAACAACAAAGCGGTCTAGGTACTCACTGAACACCTATGCATCAGATCCATGAATGCTGCAGGTGCGTCGGCAGCCCAAACGGCATCACGACGAACTCAAAGGGACCGTACCTGGAACGGAAAGCCGTCCACCAACATCTGACTCTCTAATCCGCAGCTGGTAGTAGCCGGATCTCAAGTCGATCTTCGAGAAAACTCGGCCGATTGCAACTGATCAAACAAATCATCAATTCTCGGCAACGGGTACCTGTTCTTCACAGTGACTGGTTTCAACTACCGATAATCGATGCACAAACGAAGACTACCATCCTTCTTCTCCACGAAACAAAACAGGCGCGCCCCACGGCGAACGGCTCGGAGGAATGAAGCCCAACTGAAGCAACCTTGCAGCTGGCGCTTCAACTCACGCAGCTCCGCCGGGCCATCCGATAAGGTGCCTTGACAGGGCATCGTACCAGGCAAAAGCTCGATGGAGAACTCTACCTCTCGCTCAGGCAGCAACCTAGGTAGATCCTCCGGAAACACGTCAGAAAACTCAGAAACAACTGGCACATCAAAAAGAAGACCCGCTAGGCTCCAAGGAACAAACCGAAGCAAGGTAAGCAACAAAGCCATCACGGATCAAACGACGAGCCTTACAGAAAGAAATGACGGCCGACGGGTAGACCGGATACCTCGAAGTAGAGAACAGGCGCTCCAGGTATCTCGAACCGAACGGTCTTCCTCTGACAATCAACCACGGCTGAGTGAGCCTCCAACCAGTCCATGCCCAGGATGACGTCGAAGTCGCAAAGCTGCAACGCGTACAACCTGCCGGCAACTGGTGACCCTCAACCTCGACTGTCACACCCTCCAGGTAACCGAAGGAACACATGCAATCACCGGACGGGAGATCGACCATACGTCACACTGCCTTTGGGTGTGTGACAAGCAAGAGACTCGTAAAACTCCTCGGAAGCAAAGCACAGGGAAGCACCGGGATCAACCAAACCACGAACAGCTCTGCCAAGGATAGGTAGAGTACCTATCACCAGGTTCGATGCCTCTGCCTGCTCCCGGGTGAGCGCCATCACGCGACCACGACCACGCCCACGCTGCGGCGCCTGCTGGGGCTGCTGCTGCTGCTGCGGCGGCTGCTGGGGGTACTGAACTGCTGCTGCTGCTGTACGGCTGGTACTGTGCTGCGGCTGCGGAAACTGCTGACCTGCTGCTGGTACTGCCTCTCTGCTGCTGACGCGGTGCCTGCTACTAGGGAGGGTACTGTACTGAGGTGGCTGCTGCGCGTACTGCACTGGCTGCTGCTGCTGCGGAGCTTGCCCCCTAGGGCAATCCCTCCTAATGTGGCCTGGAAAGCCACAAGTGTAGCACACTGGTTCCTGACTGCCCTGCTCAGCACCCTGCTGTACTGACTGCTCTGCAAACCTAGACTGACGCCTCTGCTGACGGCTCCGTCCACCCCCATGAGTAGACACTTCCTGAACTGCGAGCGAATTCCAGAGCCACCGGAACTGCCGAGCTTGAGGAAGAGGAAGTCGCACTACCCCGCTGCTGCCTGCTGACGCTGGTACGGCGAGGACCTGGAAGAGGCTCCTCCTTGCTGCTGCTGCTGAGGCTGCCAAGCCTCCCTATCCAAGGCGGTGGCCTTCGCCACGGCCTCTCCCAAGGTGGTACACATGTGTGCCGTCACACCCCACCTCAGGTCTGGTCTCAACCCTGCTATAAATTCTCTACACAAGCCTGGTCACTGCCTGCTACATG